>JASCZW010003215.1:0-25994 GCA_034211315.2 Aedes japonicus | reverse complement strand
CAATTAATTAAATCTGCAAAATCTACATAGAAATTACAACTTGTCCGTAAAACTTTCGTAGAAGCTTGTAGAGGTACAATACGTCTACCGCAGACGTACAGTTCAAAGAGACGTTAATAGAATGAAGGAGCTTCTGGATTTCCATAGGAATATGGTTTGCTGGAATGTTCTTCCTGGATGTAGAGTTGAAATAGAATCAATAATAGTACATTGCCGTCTGAGAGATTATAAGCATAGTATATTGAAAGAGAGAGAAAGAGAGAACTTTGAGAGCGTGGACAAGGAGGGACATAATTTATATCTTCTGGGGAGAACTGTTTCAACCGTCACCGCGAGAGGAAGTGTTTTAATAAATCGTCTGTCGTATGTAACCGGATTATTTAATTCTTTTATTAATTAACAATTACTGCCGCTCCAGCGAGACTCTACACTGAAACACCTGCATCGGAAGTCGTGAACATAGTCAAGCTAGAAGTATCACAGAGAGAGTAACTACTATACTGAAGGATCGATTTCAAGGCTTGCTAGGGGCCTAGGAAATGTATTACAGCTTAACAAAGGCGACATCGACATCGTAAATGTTTGTACCGCTCTTCATAACATAATATGTCATGCTTTTTGTGTAGAAGACTCACCAAATGATGATGAAGAATTCCCTGGTATTGTAGAGTAGCTTAAATAAAAAAAATGTCGGTGGTTCTGATACATTGTCTGAGGTTTGTAGTGGATACGCCCATGGATGGACCCACAATGGCAGCAGGATCACAATCTGTAGACATGTTAATACAATTAGAATTGTTGTTATTATTTTGTATTATAGCATCCCTGCTCTTTGTCATTTATGCTATTTTATTTGACATTTTCAGCATTTAGTAGAAAATAAGTTTTTTTTATAAAAAGGATTGTGTGCAACAAATTAAATTCAAGAAAGCTATTTCCTTCTTACCAAAAATAAACCACTTATTATCATTCATTTCCTATTTCACAGACATAAAGAATCATTTATGGTACAAAAGTTGTTGGAAATTTTTGTTTTTCTAATCTTAGTAGATCTTAATAGATTCTAACAAATTCGAATCTTAGTAGATCTTAATCCCATAGAAGCTGCTACAGCGGAAGTCTTTTGTTGAGTGGATGATAGTTACAGATATATATTCTCCTATAGATTACTGGCTTGCTCGTTTTATTATTTTAAATTATAACGTCAGTTTGTTATTTTATGTATTGATATAATTGCATTTAAATTCATTTAATCGCTATAGTGCCTGTGAGACTCACTTCAAAAGGGGATTTTGATGCAAGGAAACGAAACAGCACTTCAAAATTAAAGGTTGTTGGCCCTTAATACAGCGTAACTGTGAATACAAACCGGTAAATCAATTTGATCTTGCTATTAAGTGAAGTTACAAGCATGACAAGGTCTTAGAAGGGATGGTGGCTACCTTACTTACATACATACATACATACAGATATTCCACTAAACAGCTCCCACTTTCCAGAATTAATAGAAATTATATAAAAAAGTAGGAAATATTTTTTTGATATGTGCTAGCTCGTCAAAAATGTCCTGAAGTTCGGAACTTGAGATCTACGGTTGTAACAGTAACTTTATCCGCTAAACAATGTTATGATATGTAGTCAAACATTTTCAATTCATGTCCTGGAAGATGAGCTGAAATTATGAGATAGTCTTGGGGTATTCTATGCAAAATAAACTAACTCAACTTTGTATAGAACGTGAATCCTATTCTGTTCTTTCTGTAGACGTTTCAGAATATTCATTGAATATGTTTGAATATTTATCGTAGCTTTGCATAGCCTGAAAGGTAACGGTCACTACTGTAAATTTTAAGTTCAGAACTTAAGGTCCGTTTTTATGGACTTGAACATCGCAATCTGATAATCTGATACTGAGCGACCACCTCACAGAAGTCATTTTACATAGATTAAAGAGCTAATGTTATGACTATTGATCCCAATTTGGTGACCTGAAACATCCAAAGATATCTCACTACATCCATTCGAGGAGATTTACCTTATTTGGTCAATTACATATTTTTTCTTTCTATCCTCCAGAAAGCTACAATTACAGCTGGAGATTTTATGTTTTGAATTCCAGAGTAACTTAGAATATCTGTTGTTCTCTCAAGATATTCAATTCACATCGTAGTTATGCATAGCCCAGAAAGCCAATATGTTGTTTGTTGACCTTCAAGAATATTTATTGAATATTTTTGAAAATTTACTGTAACTTTGTTTTGCCTAAAATTACTGTTATAACTGCAAATCTTAGGTTCTGATCGCCGGGACAGTTTGGATGACCTAGACTATCCCATGTTTATCTTTTTGTGTATTTTTACGTTCAAAAATATTCACTGAATATGGTTGAGTGAGTAGCGTAATCCAAAAATTCATAGTTAATACTGCAGATCCTATGTTCTGAACTCAAGGACAGTTTGAATAACAAAAATATCAAATAATGATGGTTGACCTTTCAACAGGTTCATTCATTATGTATCGTAACCTTAAATAGTCCTTAAAGCTACTGCGGATCCTAAGTTTTTAACTCAAGTACATTTTGTAGGTTATCCATCTCAGAGAATAAGAAAAATATTTTGTATGCATTTGTATCATATTTTAAAACAACGCTTTGCACTTTAGTTTAATCATTGATTTTTTCTCTCTAAATTTATTCATATTCATATATTTTAATATTTCCCAGAAAGAAAAATAGATGTTACACAAATTTGTCACAAACAATGTACACTTTTATGCAGTCTATGATTCCTAACAGCCAGTTTCCGTTTGGGGTTTGGGGTATACGACCCCTAAGACGTAAGAAGTTAGTATACCTTTAAGGACAAGGATTAACATTTATGCATTTTTCAATAGTATGTGGCCCAAAACAAACAATGTTTTCTTCCAAAATTGATGTGTGAAAATATTTCCGATCGATTGCTGCAAAAATTGTGAAAATCTTTTGAGAAATGGCTGAGATATTAACGCTCAGGATATGACCAGTTTTCGTGACAGCCTCGATGCATTTTTTTTTAATTGTACCCCAGTATAGAAACCAAAGACGTAGCCCTTCGTCAAAAGTGCTGTTCAGAATATCAATTTGAAATTTGAGTAGGAAAACTAGAGTTGATCGACGGGATTATGACTGAAGCGAGCTACATTGGTATTCTGGACCAAAATTTTTAAACTAATCAGCCCAAAAGCTGGACCTTGAGCGTCGGTTTATCTTCCAACAGGATAAAGGCCCCAAGCATACCACTAAAGTTGCAAAACACTACATCAAGGCAAAGAAGAACAACGTCCTAGAATGACCTCCCCCAGAGCGCTGATCTCAAACTCGAATTGAGAATCTTTGGGAAATTTTCGAGAATCGGGTGAGTTTGGAGCAGAGGAACAACAAAAAGCATTTTTTGAGGAACTCAAAGCGCAGTGTCCACTCAACATAAACACTCATAGAGAGGACGGAGCAAGAGAAACTAATACGGAGAACGCGAGATGATGTCAAACATTTGAATTAATTAACCCTATGAACATTTGGTACAGTAACATTTATTTATACAAAACTAGACGGATTTCAACAAACTACTACATGTCTATTCTCTCATTTTGTTAATGGTTTCTTGCTGTCTCCTACATGTGTGCGTCTTTTCTCTACCTACTGTCTACCATGTACTCATGTGCTCTATTCTATTTCCTACGTCACTAAATCTTTGCGACTCAGCTCCAAACCGGTCTGCGCTCCTGGTGACGACTTCTAATTAGAATCGCATTTATGCGCGCATTTTAGGCGGGTGGTATTTCCGCTCACGAGTCCGGATAGTGACACGGACCTCGGAAGTTTAGCGCATGGCTCTTCAGTTAAACAACTGGCAAAAAAAACTACTCCGTGGCGCCCTCGCCGGACGCCACACTCCAATCAAAAAAAGGTTGACTCACCAGATCCTGTAGGGAGGGTCGATCACCTACTTGCTGCGTCTATAGGCGCTGTCGATGACCTATCAACAGGTTAACGTACTGACGCCTTTCTCCTTGTCAATGGCGATGTACAATGGCCTTTCTTACGTCGGTTCGATGGCGGTTACTCGGCCTAGCCGGCAGTTGACGGGCCGGCGCGTGGACGCTATCCACGTGGAGAATCCCCGATTCTCCTCGGACAGATGTGGTGACGTATCTGTCCGCTTCCGGCCGGTTGGTGGATGCCGGGAATCTTCCGTCCGTTGGGGGAGAAGGTTGATCGCGCTTGGGTGCGGAATTATTGCTGCGAATTATCGAAAGCAGACTGGGTTTGGTAGCCTAACTACTATATCGCACACAATTTATACGACGCACACTCAATTGAATACCTAGTTCAACTAACTAAAACGACTACGAACAAACGCGAACACTTCCAGATCGGTATAAGGTCACGGACGAAATGATCGAGACCGTGAATCCTCAGAACAAGGTAGTTTCAGACTCGAATAAACCGGAAGTTTAACATTTTCCGAATCCCTTCGTGTACTATCGTGAATCTAACAACACGATAGGTATTTTGGATCGTGTAGTGCTGCGACTGTCCCTTTCCCACCTTAACCATAAAATTAACTGGGCTCGTCTGAGGAGACGGGCGGCAAAAATGCTGACGCTTTTGCCTAGCCTACCCTAAGGAACTAAATTACGGCTAATAAATTATGTACAAAATCTACAACATTACAGATCGTTACAAAGGATTGTTGCGAGTTATCGATGGTTGATGACAACTATGTGTTAGGCACCATTGGCTGAACTGAGCATTGAATGTGGGAACATTTCATTGAATAAACACTACAATACTCAGTTGTTTATTAGGCTGAAGCTCATTCGAGCTATATCTGATGAACTTAGTCGATGACTCAACCCTCTCAGATTTATCGCTAACAAATTATGACAAATTTACAAGCTCACAACTGCAAGCTAGTTTGTGATTTGAAAAGTGTCCAGACTCATGGACAAAAAGTCCGGGTACCGATGCAATACGGCATCCGAGCTTTGGGTTTGGAAATTTTTGTTGCTTAACAAATCGTCAAACAAATGTACAAAAGCACGTTGGCCAATATTAAGCGTCAACCAGTGCCCTAGTAGCACACTTGTTGTAAATTAGTCAAAGAAACTGCAATGTGACTCAATTAAGTCACAATCAAGTTGCTGCAACCAATAATGACAGGAATGTGTTACTTGGGTGGGTACGTGTGCTCAACTCCAAGTTTCCCTTCTTTCAAACTCATTTTCAGTTCAATTTACCCATTGAGTTGGACACATCACAATAGAAAATATTGTGATGGAGCACGGACGTTAGGTTACTAGATATATAAAAAATACTCTACAACCTATTCAGGATTATTTATGAAAAATCCAAATTTGGCCAACACCCACCTTTTGGCGAACGTAAACTAAAGTTTCGTGTAAAATTATGTCTCATGAAACTAACACATACGGAAAACGACAAAAGTTGTGTTTGATTGAATGTATTTTCTCATCTCTTTCAACTCATTCTTATGTGCTAAAGGACGCTGGCATGTGTCGGTCTCAGGGCACCGAAATTTACATGACATTTTGGTAGTGTGCAGTTTACAATTCATGGTTGGTCCCAGTCTACAGCAAAAGGAGAACCGGAAGAAAAGAAGCGGAAAAAACGATGCAGAAGAATAGAAGCAAAAGCGAGTGGGAAAAAAGCGCAAGAAGAAAAGCAGAAGAGGAGGGAAGGAAGAAGAAGAGCGAACAAAACTAGCAGTAGCATCATAGTTTACGAAGAAAAGCTAGAGCAAGATAGCGGAAAAAGAGTAGCTGAAGTAGCGCAGATGAAGCAGTAGAGTGGAAGAAGATAAGCAGAGAGAGACGATAAATTGCAAATGAAGAAAATGAGAAATAAAAGCATAACTGTCCCATATGATTTTTTTAACAGAAAAAAATTATGTATATTGAAATATACAGCACTGAAATTGCCATGTTTTGTTCGAAAATATCGTTTAAACACCAAAATTTGTACCAAAAATACAGTGAATGAATTTTCATACGCGTTTCTCTTGACTTGCTATTTTTCCAGATAGGAGATATTCGCTTTTATGGGCAGTAAAGTGATGTGAATAAGTAAAAAACACTTGTCTCGGTATAGATACGTACTAAGCGCTTAGTAGACAACGCCACATGCCACGACGTTTTGCTGCAATTATTGAGGTGCGAGGAGGTGCTACAAAGTATTAATCGTACGTGCGGTTTGATATTTTCAGAATTCCGTTGAATTTATTTGAAAAGTTTTTTTTACGGTTTCTTTCTATTTCTCTGTAAATTCAGATGTGGTTTAAAACCAAGCTGTGGCTAAGCTTTCAAAAAAAAAATGTACACCTCGTTTAGTTAAATATATCAATCCAACTAGGGAATGCAAAAAAATGTTACTAACTTTTGTCACCGATATTATATTGGGGGTGATTATTATTTTATTCCAAATGTTTCAACAATGTTCTTAAAACTGCTTCAAGTTTTGCACATTGCTGAAATTATACAAGCTTACTGAAAACTGGTCGAAACAATGAACTTCCCTCAATCGTTCCCTTCGTCGTTTTCGAAAGTAAAACTATACCATCAATCGAGGCTATAGCATAATGTAATTTCCATTCCATTAACTTGACGTCCACGTATGTAAATAGGTGAGGTATTATAGACAAGTTATGGACTTGCTTTTTGTTTTTTGCCGAGCACGCTCCCACTCTAAAGAAGAACCGGTATAAAGAATCTCCCTTCTCCATTGTTACTATTAGCGCTCTCCCAGGAGGTTGCTGACTGGTCGCATTAGCCGGATCATTTTTTTCTATTTTCCCCCGTCCGATAGTGCCAGGATAGTTGCAGAAGTAGCATGGTAAAAATCTCAAGCGATATGAGTGACGTATCCCACAAATTTACGGTTTTCTTCAATTTGACGAAGCTTCACAGTAGAGATGGCGAACTTCAAAATTCATAAAACTATAATTTCAACTTCGCTTTAGCTTAAATATTCATGATTCACTTATATCAAATTTGTTTGGAGTCTTAAATAATGATTTGAACTTTGAAAAGCTGTTGGAAAAACATTATTCAGGCCTGTTGGAATAAAAACCGCTTGTTTTAAGAATATAGTACGATTGAGCACATCACTTTTTAGAAAAAGCCTTTTTCAGGGTACACTACATACAAGCAGATCACTAAAAAAAGAATTTTAGATTTAGAGGATCTAGTATCTTTGGTACTCTATATGGGTAGGATTGGGTTCAACGAGGGCCCAGAAATTGTATTCGCGAGTTTTTCAGCGACCGGGTGGATGTTTTTTGATGGACGACGAGTCAGAGAGGGCTCAAAAACCCTTCCAGGTCCACAATATTACACTGCCGTCGTAGAAGAGGATGTAGGCGATGCAGACAGGTCGATTAAAGTGGAGACGTTTGGTCGAAAAGTTAAAATATGCTCCTGCGGTTTGAAGTCTACCATTTTTTACACTATCGGAACAATCAATGCGGAAATCTATCGATCTGAGTGTCTGCTGAAGTGGTTGCTGCCTTTATACCAGAAGCATAATACCCTCCACTCCTCTCAATTGGGTCACGGAAAAGGGCATAGATTTCGTTGCGACAGACACCAATCTGCCAAATTGCCCTCAGCTTCGACCCATCGAGCGCTATTGGGCGATTGTGAAGAGGGTTATGAAAAAGTCTGATAAAGTACTTGTCCGGAAGTTGAAGAAAATTATTCGAACAACAATTTGCAAATTCGTGAAAGAATAATATTGATTCCATCCGGTCTTCACAATATTCAAGTTCAATTCCGTACAATAAGGAGTCATCCATTTGTTTGAATGAAACATCATTTTTTATATGATTTGAAAAAAAAATATGTATGGATAACTTTTTTTCGATAAAGTATTTACTGTCGTCAATCAGGAGTACACCATTTGTTACATTTTGTTCTTAATCCTAGTTATAATAAAGTTAATAAAATACATAAGATTAGTCTCAATAGCGCCTGGTTTACATTATTCATATATCATGACCATTTTGTGTACATTAAAAACTTTACTTCATAACTTGTTGCTCGATGCTAAACTAACCTTAAAAAGATGTTTTGCCTAAGACTGTTTATATTCATGGTAATATCAACTCTTTCACAATTTGCATTGTAGCCACACATAATTTTATTCAAAGGCCCATTTGTGGCATAGTGTGTTCTATGGTTGCTAATATGAAAGAGATTTCTGATTCCAAGCGGGTGGATAGGAACATAAACATTTACATTTTCTAATATCTCAGAGGCATTGACTCATTGCGCAATGTCATCATTTATAAAAGCTACCATACCAAAGTCTCTTCTCTTTGGTAATCTCTTTAAACTAATCAATAATACAGTATTCAAGTAAGGGTCATACAAGCGTTGCATACAGTGCTGTGATCGTATAAGGATCATTGAAGTGCAAGCCAAATCTTTTATTAACCAAGCATGTTACTTAATCGATAAATAATGCTTTTATAATGATCAACGAAAGTTATCTTAGAGTCGAGTATTACACCTGGCTCCATCTATCAATATTATTCTGTCCAAGACTAAAAGTTTTCTGCGTAGTAGTTTGCGTTCTTGTAATGATATTGAATTACACTGTTTACCATTAAGTTCTAGCAGACTCTTCTTACACCAGTTGTGGAAGTTGTCAGCATAATGTTGAAAATCTTCGAGTTTGTTTGTGTTACTCATTTCCATAAAAAAGTTTAATATCGTCTGCATATATGAAAACATGTAGATGTATCAATATAAGCTCCCCATCGTTGACAAATAAAATAAAAAGTAGGGGATTCAAACGAGAACTTTGAAGTTTCTCGGATGTGACGTTAACATTTTAAGAAAAAGTTGCCTTCATATCTTACTCTTGCGTTCTTTTTGTTAAGTATGATTCGATCCATTCTAGTAACCTAGGATTGAAACCTAACTTAGATAATTTAAAAAGTAGCAGTGGTATATCAACTCTGTCAAATGCTTCACTAAAATCAGTATAAAGCACTTCTACTCAATTCCCTGTATCCATTGCGTTTAGGGAGAAGGTTATAAATTCTATCATATGAGTGGCTGTTGATCACCTCGTTAAAAACCCATGTTGCTTTCTCGCTATTATGGATTCAACCTGTGAGAATATGTTATCATTAGTTATAGACTCGAACAGCTTCGGAATGCAACTCGATAATTTGAATGTCAGATTTTTTCACATTTTTGAAAATCAGGTTCTTTCCATATAGAAGGCTGAATACCGGAGTCCAATGTTGAGTTAAGGCATCAGGCCCAGCCCTTTTTGAAGCATCCAAGTTTTCTAGGACTCGTAAAATTTCCAGAGGAGATGCATTTTATACTGATAAAGACTGTATTCGATGAAATTTGGACACACGCAATTGTTCGTAACTTTTTAGCGTGTGCGTCGGAATCGCACATTCAACCGTATCTCATGTGATCAAAACGTTCAAGGACCCTAAGACAACCAAGCGGAAAAATGGTAGTGGAAAAAACGTGGCACATCAAATCCGGAGAAGGCCAGGATGGTATTGAACCAATTTGAGCGTTGTTATTTCAACATTTCGATTAGGGATGTTGCGAAAAAGGCGAAAGTTTCAGTTTGTTTTGTGCAGAAAACAATAAAACGTTCTGGATTACATGTGTACAAGGTCAAGAAGGCACCAAACAGGAGCGATAAACAGAACTCGGTGGCCAAAACTCGTGCAAGAAAACTTTACAGGGAGTGGCTCACAAAACCGTTCTGCATTGTGATGGACGATGAGACCTACATTAAAGCCGACACCAAACAAATGCCAGGACAGGAACACTACGTCGCCACCTCTAAGTTGGCCGTTCCGGAGAGTGTAAGGAAGAAGAAACTGTCGAAATTCGCAAAAAAATTCCTTGTCTGGCAAGCGATCTGCGGATGTGGCGAAATGAGTAAGCCCTTCATCACCTCTGGGACCGTCAACGGACAAATCTACAAGGACGAATGCCTCCAAAAACGACTTCTGCCCTTCTTGAGATCTCACGATGGCCCGATAATAATGTGGTTTTTGTACCAAAAGACGTCAACCCTCCAAATACTCCGGAACTTTGCCCAATTGAAAATTTTTGGGCAATCATGAAGGCAAAGCTCGGAAAAACTCCAAAACTGAGAGAAAATGAACTTGAACTAAAGAAAGTGTGGTTAAAAGTAAGAAAGCAAGTCGGTCCTATCATTGCCCAAAATTTGATGAAAAGGGTCAAGGCAAAGGTGCGGGCATTTGGGTTGGGAGAAGAGGTTCAATAAACCAATGATGTCAAAACTTAACCAATTAGTAGTACATTATTTCCAGAAAGTTTGAAAAGAATCGGGCTCAAGGAAAATGTTTGGTGACTTATTTTATGTGTCCAAATTTCATCGAATACAGTCTTTATAGCACAATAGAATGCATCCAAAGCCCTATGCAGGTCAGCATTACGTAATACCTTTTGCCATTCAATGTAATTTAATTCTTGTTTAATTTTTCCGTAGTTTGCTTTACTAAAATTGAAGCATGATTCTGAAAAACTATTATCTAACATTGGGAATTTACCATGTACGAATATGTGTGTGTGTGTGTGTGTGTGTGTGTGTGTGTGTGTGTGTGTGTGTGTGTGTGTGTGTGTTTGTGTTTGCAATCAATCTCCAACTGATCGGCAGTGCTTTTATGGAAGAAAATTGTCTGCTTTTTTTCTTTAATTTATATTGTGATCACTATGTGCAAACATTTTGGGCCCTGGAGATTGAAGGTGACAGCTCTATTGAAAATCCAACGACCCATTTCAAGAATGCCAGTTCATACACGTACATTCTGAGGTCATCTTCATATACAATAAGCCCCGCATGAAAATCTTCACATATCAAATGGATATGTGAAGAGTTTTCACACTTCCAGAATCAAAAATAAATATTCTTGATCCTGGGGTGTGTATAGTTAAGGGAAGGTCCATTAATTATGTCACGCAGTTAGGTGAGAGCCGGTGGAAAAACGTGACAATCCATACAAAAAAATTTAAAGGTCCATACAAAAACGCGACAAGGGGGGGTTATATAGAGGCACTTTTGCGTGACATAATCAATGGACGTTCCCTAAGGTATATTTTTGATAATATAATACGACCTCACCAATGTTCCTTATCTGAGCTGGAAAGCTCGTCCGGATGCGGGAGCGGGGCACTAAAAAACAATAAATGGGAAAAAACTACCGACGCACAATCCATCTCGAGAATTACGACCATAACGCACTTTGATAAGGATTCCATGCACATCGTCCTACATAAGCTGTCGGAGAAATTATAATTTCACCATTTACTTTAGTTGACTTACTTTTTTAATTTTATTTCCGCAAAAACGAGGCAGCAAAAGCAAAACATATAATTTTTAAAGCATGGCTTGCTTCGATTTTCTTGTGAATTTACCATGCACGAATATACACGAATATTCAATAGCAGTGTGAAACACTTTAGTGGAGCTGGTGACTCAGATATGCAGAAGTCATCGGTCAGATTTGTGAACAATAAATCCAAATAGCATTAATTTTGGTTTTTTACGTGAGTCAATTGATTTAGCCTCAATTCTGCATTTTTATCAAACAAAATACGAAGTGTTTCATTATCACCGACAATTGGTATTAAAAGAGAATCAGTCACGTCATCTTACATTAAATTAGCTATTTGTTGATTAAATTCCTCAAAATTTGTAATAATTCTATCAGCAAGATTAGAAAACAATTCAAGTGACTCTTATTTGGCCTATTCTGAAAGGAAATAAAGTGCTGACAAAATATGAATCTGAATCGATGGTAAATTTTACGCAAACATGGTCAAACCCCAGTATTCCCACCTTAGAATCCAAAAGTACGGATATTTTCGATACAACCAATGCAGGTCCACAAACTAGGAAAATTTTGTGATCTTTTGCAAAAAAAAAAAACGCATCAAAATCCAATGGCTAACGGTGGAGTATTATTAATTTTAAATTTGTTTTTTTTTTCTTAGCTAGAAATTAGAAGAAAAATTAGTAATCTTCCATTTAATTCCAACTATCTTTGCTTATCTTCGACAGATACGCGTATTTCGTCTACAATGTGCAGACTTCTTCAGTGTCTCGTACTAATAACTCGACTTTTTTTCTTTCTCATAGGGGTTGGAGGCGTACGTGTTAACCGGGACCCATGTAGTTTAAACATTATGGTAACCAATGACGTTCCAAGGTCGCCAATGTTTTTTTTTGTCGTAAATATTAAAATTTGACAGTTGAAACAAATTGCTTCAAGTTTAAAAATATAACTATTTTAGCCATTCAGTAGATCCTTTGCAATTTATTCCCCAAAAATTCGCTCCTTTTTGGGCGTTCAGAAAAGAGGACCGTCTAAATATAACGTCAAATCACCTTTTGTAAACAAAAATTCGTTTTTAAAGGGCGAACACGAAATTATTGCGACACATTCAACAGGGCATAACTTTTTTACCATTGGGTAAAAATCAACCAAATTTTGCACACTTTCTCATTGATGTGTATTGTTTACATGCTGTTAAACTCGAAGTTGTGTTTTTCGATTCAACGAAAATGGAGGTGAACTAACGCGAGTCGAGAGAATAAATTCTTTCCAAACACCTGGAATTTCCTGACCTGTCGCACCGGCAGTTTGGGAAAATGTTGAACATTCACCATTCAACCGTCTCCAGAGTGTTGAAGCGGTTCCAGGAGCGGTTGTCGTTGGATCACGGCAAAGGAACTGGAACAAAACCGGGACCGGAGAACAAAATGACGGAGGGAAAGGTGAAGCGGATGATTAACGCAAATCCCAACGTCTCAAGCCGTGATTTGGCTAAAAAGATCGGCATGCCGCAGATCTACGTCCAGAATGCAAAGAAGAGAGCTGGACTACATACATACAAGGTACAGAACTTCCCAAACCGCAATGAGCGGCAACAATCGACGGCTAAACCTCGGGAAGCTCTACGAGAAGATGCTGACAAAATATGGCTGCTGTGTGATGGACGATGAAACGTATATAAAAGCCGAGTTTAAGCAAATTCCGAGGTTGGAGTTTTTCACCGGCAAGAGCAAGTTCTAGGTGGACGACAAATTTAAGAAGAAGAAAATGTCGAAGTTCACCTCCAAATATCTCATTTTGCAGGCCATCTGCTCTTGCGGACTGAGGAGTGACCCTTCGTGACAAAGGGCACAGTAAATGGCGAGATCTACAAATCTGAGTGCCTCGAGAAGTGCCTTTTGCCGTTCTTGCAGCAGCACGACGAAGCTCCGCTATTTTGGCCAGATTTGGCATCATGCCACTATTCTAAAAGTGTCCTGGAGTGGTATGAGGCCGATTCGGTCCATTTTGTTCCAAAGGACATGAATCCGCCAAACTGTCCGGAGCTGCGCCCAGTGGAGCAGTACTGGGCTATGATGAAGCGGGAACATGTTAAGAAAATGAAAAAAAAACTGAGAAACTGGTACCGGATGACACTGTAAAGACTTTGATGGAGGGCATCAAGCGAAAATGCGTTCAATTTTACACTCAAGCCTCCATCGATTAACTTTTGTTTTGATTTTTGAAGTAAATATATGTATAAAACTACCCTAAAATTTTGGTTTGATTCTAAACATTATAAGAAAATTGGCATGACATTTTCGGTGTCGCAATAATTTCGTGTTTGCCCTTTACCTTCTAGAACTCCGATATCTTGGATGACACCAACTCAAGGTGCAAGATATTTTGTCCACCATACATGTTTCCCTTCTCCCACCGTGCGCGTCCTATAGCGGTTATTGAGAGAATGGCCAAACGAGCGAATATGAAGCAAATGTTTTTCGTTTATAAATAGAATCATTATTGGATTAGTGCTCTTTATTGCGTAATTTCGGCAAGCTCTTGGGACCACTCTCCGGCTGCGGTTATCGCAAACCTGGTACTTTGGAGGCGGAGATTTATTTTTATTTGCTCCCTTCCGAAGGGGGACCATCTACATCTATGTGGGTCCATATTGTTAATTTACTTTGTTGGGAACCTTGGCTTTATTGTTATTGTATTACATCAAAGCAAAAAATAGTCATGCGGAAGGGCACTAAGAAAGGACGCAGTACTTTTTCGATGGTCATGTTCGTTCGATGTTCATAAATGTATTCGCATTTCGGTTTCGTTTGATACAAATTGCTGTGTGATCTTTCAAATTAAATTTCCAACATGGTTGCTCCTTGAAGCCCACGCGTTTTACTGTTTAACGTGTCCATAAAAACACCTCATCATCAGTGACGAACGGCGGAGACGGTAAAAACAATTTCACGTCAGATCTCGACAACATGTAACTGACGTTTCAAAGCAGAAGAAGCGATCACTCATCATCATCATCATCATCATCATCATCATGATCCAGAAGGAGTAGGCTGGACCCATTTCAGTACTGAGCCCCGTCGAACGGAGAAAACCCCTTTGCCTCGCGTCACGCTAAATCTCGCTAAAATGTGTGCGCCGGATTTCCCGGAAACGCGAGACGGAAGGCTGCCTGTGATGGATCGAAATTGAAGAAAATGTGTTTCTGATGATGCCACTGTGTTGTCACCGGTTTTTCCGCTCGGTCGGATGCGCTCAGGTAAAAATGGGTAGGAGAGCGATGAGATGTGTAACATGTCTTGTCATTTGGACAGGTTCCTGGATCGGCTTTGGCAGTAGATGTAGACGCTAACAAGCACCTCAGCTGCCACGCGTGTTCCTTCAAGGTAGACAACAACATTGAACAGAAAAAAAGAAGCTGGCTGGTTCTGGTGTGTACGAAGGCTTCTGGGAAATTTAATTCAATTTCAACAATTGCTTTGTTGTGGCCGTGTTTGAAATGTCGGTTTCATCTGTAGTGTACATCTACGGTTGTTGTCAGTTCGCATCGGATAAGAGTAGGGATTTCCAAGAATGTTGGAGATCTGGAAAACAGTTATATTCTCTCAATGTGTGCTTTTTTAAAGGTTAGCTTTTGGTCTCAAAACATGACTGAGACACAAAGTAATCAAAGTTATTTTATATCGTTTTATATTATATGACTTGGACCAGATCCGTAATTCAGATTTTTTTCATCTACACCCACAAATTAAAATGGTGGCAAAAAATGCAATTGCAGTTATTGCAATCACATCTTGAGAAATCCGTATGATTCAGAAAAGGCTATTTTGCCCATCATGATCCACAAAGCGTATCATGGTATAAACGAAGCCATGCAAGTGTGTGCAAGCGGTTGGCAGCATACAGATTCCTCGAAACAAATTTATCGCTGTGTGTTTAGTGCATCGACAGTCTAAGCAACCGTTGGGTTTTTGTTCAACCAACAATAACTTTTCAAAGCCACTTCACCCAGTCACATAAGAATTGCGAGTTAGTTTCGTACAAAATGAATTCACACATCGACTGAGTAACTCCACCTTTCACGAAACTGAATCGCAGTTCCCATGCTACTTAGTAAAGTGACCTCTCAAATTGAGTTCAATTTCTGGCCGTGAAAAAAGATACGAAGTGTGTGCGAGCGATATTTGCTTCTGACGACATAACGGTATCGCTGAGTGCCTGCCCGATCAAAGCAACTGTAGGGCTTTTACTTCATTTATTTCAACTTGTTAAAGTGGCTGAATAGTTACTGTCTAGATCCCTCGTTACGCAAGATCCAGGAAGATTTTGAACGATAATATCTCTTTTTTCGTTCGAACGGTAGAACATCAAAGCTGGATCCTTGTTGCAAACTTAATTCATTACATTTGTTCAATCTAATTAAAAAGTACCTGAAAGAAAAATTCCGCCATCTACTCACACTGCGGTGATGGAATACTTAACTACTGAAGTCACCTGTGATAATAAGATGGCCATCCGTAACGACAAATGTCTTGTAGGTGGTGAACTTTGAAGTTCGACGAACTTTGTTCGATCTTAACGTCCTTAGGAGTCCAACGTAGGCACGATTGCTAGCCATAATGCGCCTTTGTATTTCTCTGCTGGTGTCGTTATCGGTGGTCACCAATGTGCCCAGATACACGAGTTCGTCTGCAGCGCCCTGGCCAGTACTTCACCACCGTATTTTAATAGCTCGCTTTGAGTTGGTCAACTCCAGCGGCATTGTTGTTTTTCAACCGGCCAATTCCCTCCTCAGCTTCCTGAAGGGTTGGGGCCACGATCCTGTCATCTTCTGCGCGTGTTCCTAGATTTTTTACCGTGTCACTTTCGTTCGCCTTAACATTGCCGTTCAGGTGTTCGTCGAAGAACCACTTCCACCTTTCAATCACCTCAAACTCTTCTGTGAGAAGGTTACCTTCCAGGTCTCTGCTCATAGCGGCTTGTGGTACGTTGCCTTTGCGCAAGCTGTTCAACTTCTCGTAGAATTTGCGTGTGTCGTTAGCACGGTACAGTGCTTCCATTACTTTGCGGTCTGAATCTTCCCTCTGGTGCATTTTCCTTCGAAGAATAGATTTTTGCCTGTTCCGAGCCTGTCTATACTGTTCCACATTCGCTCTCGTACGGTGTTGCAGCATTCTCGCCCGTGCTTGCATTCTTCTCCTCTACCAACTGCTTGCATTCGCCATCAAACCGGTCATTTTTTCAATTGGATGCAGAAGTACCTAGTGTCACTATTGCAGTGCTACCAATGGCAGTTTGAATATCTCTCCAGTCAAGAGCAGCGACGCTAAGCTGCTTCTAGCAGTTGGTAGAGCAGCTTCTAGCTGTTGCGCGTATTCCTAGCAACTCCGGTTTCCCGAAGTTGCTCAATGTTAGGCTGTGGCGTCCAAAATCAACACGTGTTGTAATTTTTACACAATGCTCAAGGTGTGAAAACGAAAAGAAAACTATAATTGTGTTAGGGAACATCCATTAATTACGTCACGCAAAAATTGACTTGTTATAAACCCCCATCCCCCCTTTGTCACGTTTTCAATATGGACCTTCAAAAAATAGATGGTACCCCGTTTGGCATAAAGACGTTTGGCATACGAACGTTAGGTATACGGATGTTTGGCCGAATGGATGTTTGGTCGAATGGGTTTTTGGCCGAATAGACGTTTGGCCGTATGGACGTTTGATCGAATGAAAATTGTATATTAGCGTAAATGTATTGCAGAGAAAAGGAAATATGAATCTTAAAAGGTATTTTCAAACGCATTAGATCTAAGATTGGAAGAACTCAACCGAACAATGAATTGATTAAATTACAATGACAGAATCATGGTTTGTAAAAGCATGGCACTCTTAGCACGAATATTTTAGATCATTCAAAAATCCACTGCATTCCAAATAGCAAAATGTTTCCATGACAACTATGAACTTTTGACGTAGTGTTAGAGCATAAAAAATTGGAATTTTCTTTGGAAAATCAATATTCGACAGATATTCTCTTCACAGTTTAAGATGTTTGCAGTCCTGCCTACAAGTGGTCGAAATATATCAAGAATATTATCGTATCCCGGACTTTTTATTATGCGGAGATAAACAAGCTAACCACCTTTTTTTTGGGTCAACGGATACAGGGATTGCGACAATTAGCTCGAGTTTTTGGTGCACATCAAAGGACCTTCTTTCAGTCGTTATGGCCCACAGCTGAAATCCCTTTCAATTTACTATGCGCAAGATAAAGTGCACAAAAAATATTTCTCGTTTTGTCTAATGCATGGCATGTTGGAATTTTAAGATGGATCTGATCGTGATATTGAAATAAAATAGGTTAATGTATATTTCTTTGTATTCTTAATTCAAATTGTGAAATTCTCATGCCCTTGTCTCATTTGTTTTGCTTTAGTTTGATAACTATAAATTAGAAGAAAAATTAGTAATCTCCATTTAATTCCAACTACCTTCGCTTATCTTCGACAGATACGCGTATTTCGTCTACAATGTGCAGACTTCTTCAGTGTCTCGTACTAATAACTCGACTATTAGGAGTTATTAGTACGAGACACTGAAGAAGTCTGCACATTGAAGACGAAATACGCGTATCTGTCGAAGATAAGCAAAGGTAGTTGGAATTAAATGGAGATTACTAATTTTTCTTCTAATTTATAGTAACAAGTATTCCACTAAACAGCTCAAACCCTCTAGGATTCATTTAGTTTGATCTCTCACGAATCTCTCACTTATGTTATGATAATCATCAGTCATTTTGAAGCTAGATTTTTCTGAGAAAGTTTATTGTAACTATTGTTCAAAAAGACGAGTAACTCATTTTTTTTTTTGTTGGGGCGTAGAACCGCTGCGTCCACTGAGTTGAACTTTTGTGGTATACCCCTGTTTACTATACTAATTCGCATCTTAAAGCTAGATCACCATTTGTCAAGTGACCAGCCTAAGACGCGTCTCCCAGTCAGGCAAAATTGAGTTTATAAAACCCACCACCTTCTCAGGATTTGCAGTCCAAATTTCTTCGGGTTGCATGTAGCAACTGTTCAGAAATTTAAGTCTGCTCTTGTACAAAGCATCACAACTGCAAAGCAGGTGTTCCTAGGTTTCACGTTTCATGTTACAGAAACGACAGATATCATTCTGAACCTGGCCAATGTTTTTCATATGATATCTACTCGGGCAATGTCCAGTTACTAGGCCAGTATAGGTACAAAGAACTCTCTTATTGAGCTCCAGAAGCTTTTTACTAATTGTAACATTTGGAAATATAAACCTTTTTGCTTGAGAGCACTTTGTGGTGACCAACCAATTGGTCATCACCCTTTGCTCTTCCCAAGAGTTTAATTCCATTTTTATGGCACAGTATGATATACCACAGAATGGTTCTGGGCCAATAAACTGTACATTTGAGCCTTGTTTAGCAAGCTCGTCTGTCCTTTCATTGACTAAACTGCCACAGTGTCCCGGAACAGAGAATAAATCTACCGAGTTCTCTTGGCACACCTTTCGCAATAAAAGAATGCATTCCCAGACAAGTTTGGATGTACATTTATAATTACTTAACGCTTTGAGTGCCACTTGGCTGTCTGTAAAAATACAAATATTTGCATATCTATATTTTCTCTTCAGACAAACGTTAACACATTTTATTATAGCAAAGATCTCCACTTGGAAAACCGTTGAATAGTTTCCCATCGCCACTGAGATTTCTACCCCAGGGCCGAAGATTCCTGCTCCCGTTTTTGTTCCAATTTTTGAGCCATCTGTGAAGAATTTTATGGAGCCATGACGAACAGTGGGACCTCCGACTTTCCAATCTATATGCAACGCTTCTAGTTGCACGTATTCGTGTAGGTAAAGGCAGCAGATTTAGAATTGCATTCAACGCATTTGATGGAGCGCTGCGCATCGCTCCCGTTATAGCAATGGATACTAGCCGTTGAAGTTTTGTAAGCTTTTTCTGTGCAGTAGCCTCTTTTGTTTTTGGCCACCACACAAGAGAAGCATACGATACTTTAGGACGTATTATGGATGTATAAATCCACATTATCATTTTTGGTCTTTCACCCCATTTTCTGCCAAATGTTTTTGAGCAAATCCAGAAAGCACTGGTTGCCTTACCGATAACACACTCAAGGTGAGCATTCCAGTTAAGTTTGGCATCCAGTATCACTCCTAGGTATTTAAACTGCTCACTAAGTTGGATCTTTAATCCTCCTAGCTGGAACGCTTTTAGACTAAACTTCCTTTTCCTAGTGAAAGGTACAATTGCTACTTTTGCTGGATTAATGCTAAGGCCCTCCTTGATACACCAAGACTGGGTAAGTTTTAGGGCCCATTGCATTCTTTCTGAAATGATGTTGTCAAATTTTCCCCTCACTATAATGACTATATCGTCTGCAAAACCTACATCCTTGAAACCTTTTTCCTCTAAGCTTCTTAGAAGCTCGTCTAAAACTAAGGACCACATAAGTGGTGAGAGGACTCCTCCTTGGGGACAACCTTTCGTTACCCGTATTGTAATAGACGAACTTTCCAGCTCTGAAGTGATTTCTCTTTTTGCGAGCATGGTATGAATAAAGTTAATTATGTTCATGTCAAAGTTCCTTTTCTTCATGACACGAGCCATAGATGAATAGGAAGCGTAGTCGAAAGCTCCTTCAATATCTAAGAAAGAACAAAGTGCTATTTCTTTGCACTATGCAGTGCCGTAACTGTTGACTTACCAGACTGGTAAGCAAACTGGAACTCAGATAGTGGATGCTTGTTCATGTAATTTGAATTGATATAACCATTCAACACTTTTTCCATAGTCTTCAATAGGACTGATGAAAGACTAATGGGTCTGTATGATTTAGGATGCGTCTTGTCTCGCTTTCCTACTTTAGGTATGGAGATAACTTTTACATGTGTCCATGAAGTTGGAATATGGTTGAGTCTTAAACTTGCCTTAAAAATATCAATTAATGGCGAGATCAACACTGCTTCGCCGTTTTGAAGTAATGCTGGAAATATCCCGTCCATTCCCTCAGATTTGTAAGGCTGAAAAGATCTCAACGCATTTTCTACTTTGGCTTTCTTAAAGATTTTGTCAGTCAAGTCATTTGCAGCAATTTTCGCTCTAACAGACATTTGAGATGTCCTTGTAGAACTTTTTTCACCTTTAAGTGATCCATCTATGATTGATCTACACACAAAACTGATCCAGGAAAATGTGTTTCCATAATCAGCTTTAATCGTTTCACTAGGAGTTTTTGTAAAACTCCATCCTCATTTTTCAGATTCCCAAGTTCAATCGTATGATCCTTTGCAAGAGCCTCTCTGAAGTCTTGCGACTTCCGGACTATTGCTTATGTTTTCAAGCGTTAGAACCCAGGATCTTCGTTTAGGTTTTCTTATTTCTTTATTGTACTCAGTAAGTGCACTCCTATAGGGGGTCCAATCTGAGGTTCTTTTCGCTTTATTAAACAACCTACGAGATGTTTTACGCATACGTTCCAACTTAGAGTTCCACCACGGAACATCCCTGTTAGAGGACGATTCCTTGATAGGACAACTAATATGGAAAGAATTTAAAATTGTATCATTTACCTTTTGGGAAAATGATTGCAATTTCAGAACTGAATCAATTTTAAGATATCGTTTCTTTGCGGAATCGGAAAAGCTATAGTTACAACTGTAGATCCTAGGTAGCGGACTTCTTCATGTTCAGGATGTTTTGGATTAAAAATCTGGCGGTAAACGCATATATTTTCATTTTTTTTTCTTGGTAGAACCGTAAATTTGCAACAAGTTTGCCGAAGCTATTATTTGGTTTTGTTCAGTGTGTGATTTCATACAGGCATTTTTCTTCAGGTGCAACTCTATCCACAACAAATTTTATAATTACTCATATAAGGCTTGCTTCATTTAGAATTGGAACAAACTTTTGCTCATATTGTGGCGCTATATTGGTGGATGGATTTGAAAGTTCTTGGCGCCCACGTGCCGAGAATTTTGTCAGCTTCACGTATGATTTTTTGACATTCCGTAAATTGACTGTACTTTGTAAACAATCAACATGGAATCCGAAAGAAGGGAAACCATTTGTGCACAGTTATTTGGAAAATCCATTGTGGTCTGCATCTAGGCTAGCCAAACAGCTGAAATTGCCCAGAAATACCGTATGGCGCGTTATCAAACGGTATAAGGAAACATTGACGACGATTCGGAAGCCTCAAGCCAATCGTCGGAGTGGAACTGTCGACCGGAAACTGCGTGGTAAGATTTTGAAGACGATTAAGAGGAATCCCAATCTGTTGGACCGTGATTTGGCCAGAAAATTCGGTGCTGCCCATAGTACCGTGAGGAGAACTCGACTCCGGGAAGGAATCAAGTCGTTTCGAGCTAGCAAACAGCCAAATCGGACCATAAAACAGAATAGTGTGGCCAAAATCCGTGCTCGGAAGCTATACGACCAGGTGCTGACCAAGTTCGAAACCTATGTCAAGGCTGACTTCGGGCAAATCCCAGGTCAAAAATTTTACTTTGCAACGGCTCGGGGGGATGTTCCAGCCAAATTTAAATTTGTTTTTGCCGACAAATTTGCACGAAAATTCATGATTTGGCAGGGCATTTGCAGCTGTGGCAAACAAACGAAAGTTTTCGTTACAAATAAGACAATGACGTCGGAACTATACCAAAAAGAGTGTCTCCAAAAACGAATTTTGCCGTTCATTCGATCCCACGACCATCCCGTAATGTTTTGGCCAGATTTGACAAGCTGCCATTGCAGCAAAGTCGTTCAAGAATGGTATGCAGAGAAAGGGGTCCAGGTTGTTCCGAAAAACCTAAACCCACCCAACTGCCCCCAGTTCCGCCCTATTGAGAAATACTGGGCAATCATGAAGAGGAGACTCAAGGCAAAGGGAAAGGTTGTCACAGACATCAATCAAATGAAGACCTGGTGGAATAAGATAGCCAAAACGATGGACGAAGAAGGTGTGCGCCGCCTAATGAGCCGTGTTACAGGAAACATTCGAGAATTCCTTCGAAACCGTGACGAATAATTTTATCCGTATTTATTCTTAAAAGTATGAAGAAAACGCTACATTTGTATAAAAATAGATCTTGAATTCAATAATAAATAACTGAAATACAGGCAATTGTTTTTGTTCCAATTCTATCTGAAGCAAGCTTTACCAGTTGTTTGTTCGACAGTAACAACTGATTGTCACTTATGTTCATTGTGCTGGTAGAGCATTGTTGCTATCGGTAGTGTGTTACAATAAGGGAACGTCCATTAATTACTTCGTGCAAAATTTGACTTTTTACACCCCTCCCCCCTCCTGTCACGTTTTTTTTTTTGTATGGACCTTCCTATTGTTATGTATGAATCGAAACGTTTTCTCAAACCCCCCTACTGCGTGACATAATTAATGGACCTTCCCTTATGACAAAACGTTTTTTGTCGCTGTTGCATGAAAACAACATCGTTGCAACATGTGAATCTCTTACAGGAACTTGTCTCTTTCCAATAATCGAAAGAATATTTTGTTTTTTTTCGTGTTTTGTTGTAATAAATTCAAGTTACAACATATAATTGTTGCCAAGTGAGAGAATAAAGGGCTATTCACATTAGGCCGGACCGGTGCCAGAAAAGCTTTTATTTAACGTTTTGTACACTTCCCACTGTACCAGGACTGTTCTGGGGATTTTGTTGCAGATTGCACGCACGACTCAAATCAGATGGACTTTTATGATTTGTCGACTTATCAATCACAGTGACTTTTACTCAAATTTGAGTGACTCAACTTTTGACGAAAGTGAGTCAAAAACGATTCAAAACTGAGTAAAAATGGCTGGCGGTGTGGGCGAACCTGATCAACTCTGCTCCAGCTCATGAGAGAGAACGATTGAAGCAAGAAACAACACCTTCTTTGCAGTTAACAAAATATTTCCGATGGGCACCGATGGGTTTCCGAAGCTGCTATACTTCAATCAGTACATCGGGGAATGGTTATGGCGAACACAATAAATGAAGGCTGGATGTGAGGAATTGCACAAATAAAACACGATTTCACCTTGACGAACAAGATTCTTCAAGGCCTGGCTCAGAAAGTGGATGTTTTGGAATCCAAAGGCATGTTCGGATAGGAAGTTTGCTCGGTTATGGAAACAACGATGCGTCCTGAAGAAACCGAACTCAGAAAGAGCCTCTGTACAGTTGTAACTGACTGTGAGGAAATCGATCATACCTTATGTGTTTTTTAACTGATATTGGAGTTTAATATGACCAAATTTAACTAGAAATAAGAAATTAGTATTTTCCATCTAACTCCAACTACCTTTATTGCTTATCTTGACAGACACGCGTCTGTAATGCGCAGACTAATAACTCGACCCAGTTGGAATTAAATGGAAAATATTTTTTTTTCTCATTTCTAGTTACAGATTTTCCACTTAAAAGCTCACATTTTCTAGAATTCATGACTAAATTTGTGCTCATTTTTTTTTTTTGGTTGTTTGATGAAAATGAGATGAGTTGGTTTTTTCGTTGAACAATTCATGTGTAGAACTTATATGAAATGAAGTACAGCCATTTTTTGCAGCATGATTCATGTTTAACGTTTCAACAGATGATTATTTGTGAGAAATATGAAATCCATGTATTTCGAATACTAGGAAACTCCCTTTTCGGGTAAAAAAGTGATACCCGCAAAATATCACCAATAATTGAAAATTTTCACGCTTGGAAATGTTTTGAAACGGTTCAAAGATTCGCAATCTTCAGTCAACGTGGCTCTTTGCTGAGTGTTTTACTTTTTCAGATCCACTTTGATCTGTCCATATATTATTTCGATTGGGTTACAAAAAGGACAGTATGCCGGGAGATAAATTGGAATTATTCCAATTGCTCTAAGGAATCTGATGGTATTTGGATCACAGTGGATTCTGGCACCATCCAGATGAAATTTAATCCAGGATATCGCTACACATTTGAGTTGTTCAGAGCAAAGTCCATACAGCAAGAGAAAACTTTTTCCGGTTGAATGTTCCTTCAGTCTAATCACACCGTACCCTTTATGACGCAGCATATCCTTGTTGTTGAAGCTTACTTCGTCTTAAAAGACAAGATTAAAAAGATCCCAAGCGATGGCAAGCATTTCTTTTGTGAACCCCAGGATTTCGTCGTCCTGAATTTGGATAGCACGGTGTTCAATAGTTTTCCACGAGAATCTTGACCCATGTAGGATTTTACATTACCCTACGCTGGTTGTCGTGTAAAAATGGGATTGAAATTTGGGTTTTCCTTTCTTCCAAAAAGAGAATAGGTTCTCTTTGGTACAATTCCACGATCCACTACCGCATATCGCTCCCAAACTTCTGGTTGATTTGTTCACGCTTCTTTCGTTGAAAATATCCGTTTGCCTCGTATTTGCAGGGCCAGTCCCAAATCGTCCATGGTGCTTTTCCATAAATTTTCGCTTTTTTTTCTTTGAAATACCAAAAAAATGAAAAACATTTCAAAGCCATTTGAAACGAAAATCCGAGCACGGATGAAACGAAAACAGCAAGCCGTGCTTGGAAACTGACGTGTTTTGTTTTAGCTGCGTCCTTATCGCGGAATATAATATCAAAACGAACAGTGAAATCATTTAATCTCCACGTGTTTTGTGTAAGATCAAGTGAATTTAATCGATTTAATCGTTTTTTCTTGTTTCTTGTGCATCGCCCTCGCACCCGGAGGAAGAGTTAATAGCAGCTTAGTTGTGTTTGTTAGTGCTGTTAGTATTTTGCCACGCGGACATAAATGATCAAATTAGAGTATTTTTCCGCTTTGTCGCAAGTGATTTGATGATTATAAGCAGTTGAGAAGTCGATACAGAGTCGCCGCATAGCGAGGGATTTTGATTGTTGGCAGTGTGTGGAGAAAGAACAAAGAAAACCAGTGCAATGTAGAAAACGGCCATTTGCTGGTCAGAAGCAAAAAAACGAAGCTAACGCTCATGTGCGCGTGAGTGACTGGCATATAATTCTAGATGGAGATGGAGATGGACTGGCATGGTGTCCAGATGGAGAGCTGTGAAGTTTTTTTACGTTGAACAATGACTGTGATTTTTCAAGTTAATTTATTTCTCGGAAGTGTTTTTTTACCTGTGATTTTCATTGTGCGCGAAATACTAATTGTATACGGGCTGTTCCTTTCGAAACGGATGATGTGAAAATATTTGCCGAAAAGCTGAGTGCTACTTCTGTAGAGACATCAATGCATCCTTTAGCATTACAGGGAAGCCCTACAAATGAAGACTGAACATCAGCAACAATATCCGGTGAGATCTTTCTGAATTTGAACGATACTGCTAAATAGGTGCCATCATCAAAACGATTAGATTTGATGATGGAAGTGTATGCACAGTACCTATATCCATTTGGTGTTGTACTGTGTTTATGCGGGGCTTGTTGTCAGTGAAAGTGACCTCGGAATGGACGTGAGTAACCAGGCGACAACAGTTCGTTTAACTGCAAACATTTTTCTTCCATAAAATCACTGCCGGACAGTGGGCGTTGGATTGTATATAT
>JASCZW010003214.1:0-38202 GCA_034211315.2 Aedes japonicus | reverse complement strand
TACGTACGCTGCCTCTCAACGCGACCGATACGAAGTTCTGTCGGGTGTTTTATTGCTGAAAATATTCACATTACTTTGCGCGATCCCGGCGGGCAGAGTGTCGTGCGTCGTCTCGCCAGATCGCAGATCGTATTTTACACTCAGTTGGTCCGTAATGGCGAAAGAACGGGCGATTCGGAGC
This sequence comes from Aedes japonicus, assembly GCA_034211315.2. Classification (NCBI taxonomy): domain Eukaryota; kingdom Metazoa; phylum Arthropoda; class Insecta; order Diptera; family Culicidae; genus Aedes; species Aedes japonicus. The sequence goes on along the minus strand of JASCZW010003214.1, from coordinate 38,021 downwards.
TTGACGACGACGACGGTACGGAGAAGGCAAATCGTCAGTTTCGCACTTTCCGCCCCAGCATCGTCCAGCGGAGAGAAGGGAAAATCTTGCTGTAGTTACAGAGCCGATTCGAGTCGCAAATCCGCGCGTGTGTGAAGTTCGGTAGGAAAAATTCCTGCGTGGCGGAATCATTTCGCTGCATTGACAAGTGGGAGCAGTCCGGCTTCGGGAATCCGCAGAACAAATCCTGGAGGTTTGAAGATACTGCTGTGACCGTGAATGGCGACCAGGAGGACAAAGTCGACCAAGGAGGTTGTTCGACTTAACCCGGAACAGGTCGGGAGATCTAACAAGCTGTCGCTGGTGCATCGGAGTTTATTTTGCCTGCAAAGATGGATTCGCCCGGCTGTTGTTGGCCACGCTCAAGGATATCAGCTGCGAGCACGATCGGAAGGCCATCGTCGATCAGGTGAGTGCTGCGGCTTACCGTATTTGGTTAGCGTTGTTCCGAATTCGAGAAGCATCGAAGAGCGATGTGCATTGCTGCGTACTTCGTAGATTCGCATTGATTAGCAAATAATCCAGCCATTCAGTGTGGTCAGTTGCTTCGGACATTGCTGGAAAAAAGGAATTGATTTCGACGGCCATCCGTTTTCGTAGCTGATAAACAAATTTAGAATTCCCGATTAAAGTAAGAGATTGAACCTGTTACGCAGCACTGCATAGCTTCATGGAATTCTTTGTACACACCGGTGCTCCTTTCAACGCTTGGTGTAAACCGCGACGCTGTTAATGAACTATAAAAAATATACACACTCTTCTCATTTCAACTTGGCATAGGCAATGTTAGAAGTCTAGGAATAACAGGATCACATACACTTGTAATAAAATATCCATGTCCCAGAAACCTTTCCAACTCGTCAGTGGATGCACGATTCAAATGTAGTCAATTCTCGTTGGGGATTTAAATAAAAATTCGTCATTGATGAAAACCCCATGATCGAGCTTCAGGTGCGTTTTTCTTCGCCTTTCGTTATAAATTATTGTGTCTGACTGCTATCCTAGTATAGTGGTATACTACCGGGCAATAGCAGGGTGACGGAAGAGTAGGTTCAGCTACACAGCTAATCCGTCACAGTTACAGGTCGGATTCCGAGATCAACGATCGCCAACACTCGAAATCGGCTGGGTTGATCTGCATTTACGTAATGCATCGATGCACCATTTTCCGGTAGTTTTGAGATATGAGATCAGAAGCTAAAACCAGAGTTTGTTTTCAACGATCTCAGCGTGGTCAGGGACTCGCTTCTTTAGCGCTAATCCGCAAACAGCTGGTTTCCATTTGAAGCGCATCAAAGTGCTTTCAAAGTGAAAACAGAGACGGAATGTGGGAGGGAAAAAGGAACGAAAACCGCAAATACTATACGCAAATGCGACGTGCCCATATGGATTTTCCGCCAGGTAACAAAGACGCGTGTTGATAGATTGATGCTATAAACAAGCGAGACAGACCTGAGAATGACCAAACTTGACGGTTTCTAACTGGCTGTGGTGAATTTGCGTGCGAAATCTATAGGTTTTAGCTGATTTAGGTGAAAGTAACATAATTTCGTTTCAACGAATGTTTTAAGATTGACTATGTTTGCGACGCAGATAAAGTGACCGCATATGTTTACCGATCATTGATTAAATTTATCGATGTTTTTTCTTAATGAATCCTCAAAAAATACGGGACAACATGTACGGTGCCTCGGTGTGAATGTAGGTCATTGTTGCGCTACTCGTAGGTCGTCAGAACGTAATTTAAATTGACCGAGAAACTGCACAACAGGCAGATCAGCAGTGCCTAAGCGAATCGATTATCCTGTACCGTGTTGTTCACGGGTAACGATTTATAGGGGATCAACCGTTAGTTGTGAAATTACAACACGGGATAAAGGCGCCTACTGAGCTAAGTGGAATAAAAAAAACAATCGCGTCTCCCGCATTGATGTTCTCATTGTCTTCGGGCGATGTTGGTACACCAAACTTTAGATAGATCTTCAGTCAAGTATTTGTTTTCTTTGTCGATGCTCCGCCGCCGTGAACTACTGGGTTCGTCTCTGGCTGCGATGACCTGCATGTTTCAGTGCTTGATTACCATTTTTTCTTGAACTAATGTTGAAAACAATAAGAGATTCGATGAGACTCACCCCGTCATTCTTTCATCCTTCGGAATGACGGACACGTTATGTCGTTCAATTCAGTATGTTTTTTAACCATTTTATTTATTTGTATGGCTCAATCGCGTTAGCATTATGGAGTCATAGGCATTGTTTGTGGGTTACACAAACATGAAATGAATGCGGCAAACTGTTACAACGTGCGGTTGCGAATATCCATCTTCTTCGGTTCATCATTACTTATTTCGGGGTCCACCGGCACCAGATGACAGATTCCTTCCTTTTTTGTTATAAACGGTGCTTAACTACTAATAATTATATATTTCTTCTCGTATACTGAAATGATACAACGTTTAAATCGATTCGCCTCCGTCTCATGCAACGGCTAGTACTAGACTCTCTAGCTCTATATTTCGGACTCTCTTAGTGGTCTCTTTTCTTACTTTGATCACACACTTAATATGAATCATTCTGAATAGGGTAGATACTACAGTAGTCCCTTCTTAACAAAAGACAATCAGTCTAAATAGTCTTGGCCAATACACCCCTGATGGTTAGTGTGCAATAATTTCAAAATCCTTCTATCAAAGTATAAGGAATTACAACCTTATCTTCTAGCATTAACACAATATCAATCAGCTCTAGTTTTGACTTTCGCGCATAAAAGTCCCTATATTGCCTTGAAACGTCTTTTGGCCATCCGAATGTAATGAATTTAATGATTACCGCCAAATACTTGTCCGCTTGTTTTTCTTTCGAAACCAGCGTCAAATCCATGGGTAAATCATTAGAAAAATTCCTTTTTATGTAAAAGTTTTTTATGTATTCTTGATCAATCCTTGATCCTTTGATCAAGTGGAAATCTACTACAAAAATCTGCATTTCCTAGCTTAGATGCCGGACGGTACTCAATCACAAAATCGTATAATGATAGTTCCATCACGTAACTTTGTATCCTAGTTACAAATATTGAATTCCGTCCATCCCTACCAAAAATACCTATTATTGTGAATCCTAGAAGGTTTGAGCTGTTTAGTGGAATACCTATACCTAGAAATTAGTAGAAAAATTAGTATTTTCCATTAAATGGAAATTACAAATTTTTCTTCTAATTTCTAGTTATATATTAGAGGTTTGTGATCCGTGAATACTGTAAATTGTTGACGAAAAAGAAACTTATGGAACTTATGGACCAAAGCCAAAGCTACTAAGTGTAATATTGGGTACTTTTTCTGCGCAGCGTTCAATGAAAACGGAGTGAAGCATATTGGATGTTCAGTTCCATTCTCAGTCTGAGCCAACACACCTACTAAACCATGTGTGCAAGCATCTGTGACTACTATTAAGGGATTTTTTGGGATCATAGAAAGCAAGAAGGTTGGCATTCAAAAGGGTTTCCTTACTCTCTCTAGAAGCATTATCGCATTCGTTGCTCCATTCTAAGCGAACATCTTTCCTCAAAAGCTTGTACAAACACTTTAACTCTCTGGAAACATATGGAACAAATTTGTTGTAATAGTTGATTAAGCCAAGATATGCTTATAATTCTGTCACATTTTCAGGAGTTTTTGCTTGCTCAATAGTTGAGATTTTGTCAGGCGAGGGTAGTAATCCGCCATCTGTAATTAAATGACCTAGAACATTGCAAAAGGCTACGAAAGACTTACATTTCTTAAAAATTAACATGGATATTTGCATTGGTGAGCCTTTCAAGAACTTTCTCCAACCTGTCCCAACATTAACTGAGCGTCTTGCCAGCATTGTACTGTATTGTATGTACGACACATTTTTTTGAACGTTGAGATAATTGTAACTGGGTATATGCACCATCTAAGTCGAGTGAACAGAAAACTTTACAACCTGCCAACGAAGCAAAAATGTCCTCTGCTGAAGGAAGGGGATAAGTATTTGGAATCAAGATTTTGGTTAACGATACTTTGCAAATGCCATTCTAACTTCTCCATCCTTTTTCTTTACAGCTATGACCGAAGAGGCCCATTCACTAGCTTGAATGGGAGTGATAACTCCCTGATTCTCTAGCAAATCCAAATGTTCCAGAAACTTATCCCTTATTTTGAATGGCACTAGTTACGCTTTTCTAAATGTTGGTTGTTCCGATTTCAAAATGAGTTCCGCTTCAAAATTTGTAATTGATTCCGTAAAATCTTTACTGAATACTACAGAATATTTTTGCTTAAGCGTGCTAAAAACCTGTTCCGAATTTATAGCGACATCTACATGATTTACTGAAGGGGGTCGCATGAACTGTTCCCTCCAGTTAGGGTAGAACACCTTCATCCAATTCCTACCCAAAAGCGGCGTAAAGTCTTTTATAGTTTTCAGAATGATTAAATCTCGCTCAGCACTAAGGGCCGATTTCTTCACCCTCGCTTAAATTTTAAACCAGGTTTACCCATATAGTTAAACCTGGTTTAATGCTTAAGTGGAGGTGAAGAAATCAGCCCAGTTCCTATCAGTTTCTACTATCTCTTCTTTCTCAACAAAATTAACGGATTTCCCGTGGTTTTCGTTCTGCAGAAAGTAACAGTTTTTGCGAATGTGTCCCTTACGTTTACAATAATTGCACTAGAATGAAAGTTCTTAGCTCGATTCCCGTGGTATTCTGGGCGATTCCTAGTCCACTCACGATCACGATTCCTATAGCGATCGTAACTTCTACTGCGATCGTTGCTCCTACTGCGATTACAACCCCAGCTGTGATTGCGAGGTCTGTCATTATCTCTCCTACGATCAAAACCATCAAATTGCCTGCCTAACCGTTCTTTAACCGATAGCACCTTATTCAATTCACTGAAATCATCCAAGTGTTCAGCCCTACTTTTTGCCTTTTCTCTGCTGATTTTTTTTTCACCGTCTCTAAATGTACATTATCGTCCAGAAGCAATTTTTTTTCTCAATTCTTTATCACGTAGTCCAATAATTAAACGTATAGCTTCGTATAGCTTCGTCCGTGAATTTCCTCAAATTACAATTTTCTGCAAGAAGCTTAATCGCAAGATCAACATTTTCAGCTGACTCGTTAGCCTTTTGTAAACGATTGTAAAATCCATAGCGATTCATTAGAGCCAGTTCCACTTTATCTAAACGAGCCTTCAATTTATTTATCATCTCAGTATACGATATTTTGCTTACTTCTTTTTTTGGAAAAATCAACTGAACCTCTTCAAAAATGTCATCCCCACTCACAGAAATAAACCAAGACTGCTTTGTTTCATCCGACACCTTATTCAGCTTACAAAAACGCCCACATAGTTAGCAAAAAGATTTATGCCTTCGGTACTGATGAATTGAACCGATCATACCAGGATGAGTACTGATGCCTCTACTGTTTGTTTTACTGCAGCTACCAAAATAAAAGAAAACAAATGAAACGCTACTCACGGTTACTGCAGAATGGTCTCACCGTATCCAGCCTATCCAGCCGATTTTCCTTTCCAGCATGTACTTCTTTATTAGATGCCTCAAGCGTACTACTGAAGCCACAACGACTACTTCGATTCCTATTAAATCACTCCAACTCCAGGCATACGACGTCGTGACAGCCAAAATGCCCTGCTGAACTTCCAAATAGATTCACTATTGCTTGTAGATAAACACCGGTCGCAGCGATGTGCTTCTCACAACCAACCGATTGAAATGTGAGCAGTGAGCAAGATTTTCACTCAGATAACCCTCACCTCACATGTACCGACGAAAGCGGTACATTCCCGTTTCAATTGACCTCAATTTTTGAGTACAATTGTATACTATCTCTTTTTCTCTCACGGAAATGTTACTTAATTTCCGTAAAAAGTGGATCTACTCAAAAATTGAGTTGATCCACTTTTTAACGAAAATTGAGTGCCATTTCCGTGCGAGAAAAAGAGATAGTATACAATTATACTCAAAAAATGAGTAAAATGAAACGGGAGTGTATCTCTCAACTTTGCAGCAGAAACCCAACAAAACACCAGTAACACACCATACACTCTACGAAATAAACTTTCGATATTCATAAGATTACATTATGATTATTTGCTATAAGGAATCAGTATGAATTTCATAACTTTATCTTATGAAATATAATGATGTTGAAAAAAATAAAAATTTGGAGTAATCTGGATTCGGACCTGAACGTTGAGGTTGTGAGTCCAGCAGACTTGCCACACTAGTATATATCAATAGCTTGTAATCTAAAAGCTTTAAAGGCGTATAAGAACAACGTCAGGTGAAACAAAATCCGATTCATAAGCCAGCCTTATAAAATTCTAAAGCATCGTTCATAAGTTGAACCTTATGAAATTCATAAGATTATTTGGTTCAGTGAACAACTCAAACTGAACAATGCATTAGGCCCTACACTGTAACCATCCAGTACTCATTAATGGGTAAAATATCACCCATTTCAAACTTAAGTGGGTTAACTCCTTTAATGGGTAAAACAATTTTACCCATTATTGGGTAAAGAGCCTGTACGTCAGGCTATCGGGTATTTTTTACCCATTTTTTTAATGTTTGTTATTTGAGAAATGGGAATGAAATACCAATTTTTCGTGATTTCTTTTTACTTGTTATATTGAATAATTAGGATTAGAATAAACATAGATAGTAGATCGCAACAACTGTTTAATTCGTAACAACCACTGTTCAGCCACAGGCCTTTTACCTCTCAGGTATGTCAAGTTCGGGGGTTTTTACATCGGCAAATATTTCGGCGACGGAGTGGTCCATTGAAGCGGTCATTACATCGTGATCATCCAGAAAGATTCCTACATCGCCCAAACAATTCCTGAAGGTTTCCGTGGAATATATCTGATGAGATTTAATTTTTACGTCAACTTGATGAAAGCTTGGATGTTACGCTCCGGAAGTAACACGTATTCGGAAGTAGGATTCTACTGATGAAATTGAAGCATTTATTATAATAAATTAATAACGTTCCTCTCAGTTTTTGGTAGCTTTCGCTATTCAATTTAACCTCCATACTCGACTCTCTAGCTATATATTTCGGACTCTCTTCGTGGTCTCTTTTCTTACTTTGATCACACAGTCAATATGAATCACTCTGAATAGGGTAGATATTACAATTTTATCAGCACCTCGAGCGTTTCCGATTCTCCCTCACCTTCAGTTTCTAATAATGTTCCCAATTCCAGTACTTCCAATTCCTCGTCCTCACCAGCAAGTTGGCATGCTGGAATCGCCTCTTCTACCTCGTACGCAACTACTGTTCTGCCGTCTGCCATCCTTGATTGTTCCGAACCTGTCATCGTTGACAGTTGAAAATCCGTTCAGCCCAATTCGTCCGTTTGCCGTGATCAGGACCTCGTTATTTTCTACCAGAACGTCGGTAGAATTAATTCTAACGTCCTTGACTAACGTTGTTAGCTGCTCGCTGTTATGATGTTATCTTCCTGATCGAGACTTGGCTCGATGGTCGGTCAATTTCCAAACAAGTATTTGGACCCGATTATGAAGTCTTCCGATGCGATAGAAATCCCAACAACAGCAGGAAATCTACTGGAGGTGGTGTTCTTATAGCGTTTTGTTGCGAATTCAAGGCGAAACCTATCGAAAATAGCGAATGGGAGTGTTTGGAGCAGATCTGGCTCACTGTTAAACTATTGGATAAAACACTGTATCTGTGTGCTGTGTATATTCCACCTGATCAAAAACGTGATACCGAATTTATTACTTTCTTTATAGTAACTCGGCTTCAACGGATGAGTTTATGGTGCAAGGTGACTGCAATTTGGCCGGTATTTTGGGGAAATCGTGTCGCAGTGGTTCTATCTATTCTTACTGCGAAAGATCCGTGCTTCATTCAGCAGTTTTACATCATCTCGATTGCTATTGCGTGGCAACACTCTCCCAAGTTGACCACGTAGCAAACGAAACTCACCGCAGCTTGGACCTCTGTTATGTAAGTGCTCAAAACACCGCTCCGTTCACCTCTACGGCCCCCGCTCCTTTGGTTAAGCATGTCCCACATCACCCACCTCTAGTAGTTTCCAACCCTGAAAGTCTGAAAACAACAACTATGCTGATTTTCCAGCGCCTGTGTCGTATGATTTCCGGAAGTATAACCGAGGCCAACGTAGACTGGGATACAATCATCCCAGATAGTCATGGAGAAAATTAATACATTTTCTGGCTCAGAAAGTACGGTCCCAAGCTTAATGATTCGCCCCTAATAACGTAACTCACACCAGCACACTCTGAAATATTGTGTCAATATGACATAGCAAATCAAAACAACAACAAAGATACTAGTATCGAAAGGTAACGAAAAGCGCAAGAATTATTAAAAGGTGCAGACTGCCAGGTGTATTTTGGGCCTAGGGGTTCTACAACAATGAACCAATTTCAATTTGCTAGTTTCACATTGATTGTTGATACAATACTGGACACTGACGACGTTAACAATGCCGCACTCAAATTTCCTCATGTCTTGTTATACGTCATTGACAGGCATGTGCCGAAAACTATTCGTCGAAAGATTCTCTTCATCCGGACGAAGGAACTAAAAAAGCTGAAATCAACCAAGAGAGCAGCACTAAGAAGATACACTAAATATTGCACGCTTACTTTGAAATATTTCTACGTGAAGCTCAATTACTAGTTCAAGCGAGAAAGCTGAAATCAGCGCACCGTCCATGGTCTTTAACGGCGAAACCGCTTCCATTCCTCAGGATATTTGCCGCTTGTTTACGGTCAAGTTTTCCAGCATATTCATTGACGAAAATGTTACTGACGATCAGATAATTGCGGCAACGAACAACGTTCCTCTGCATGGTTACTCATTTGGTGCAATCGATATCAGTATTGAGATGATTTTCACCGCCGCATCGCAGCTCAAGTCATCCTTCAATCCTGGCCCATATGGAGTTCCGTCAGTATTTCTCAAGAAACACATTTTCATTCTGCTGGCCTCCTTGCATCGTCTGTTCCAGATTTCCACATCAAGTAGCATGTTTCCTTCCTGTTAGAGGCTCGTTCACTTGTTTTCAGTTCACAAGAAGGGAACTAAACGAGATGTGAATAATTACCTAGGTATTTTGTCGTTGAGCGCGGTGGACTTGATGGATCCTCTACAGGGTGTCCGAATATTACAACACACGTACAACAAAATTGTGCTAAGACTATCTTTTATTGTCGGATTGAAAAATGAATATGTATTGCTTGTTATAGCAATATGTTTGCAAATTTAAGTTGTATATGTTCATTTCAAAATGGTCGCCTTGTGCTGATATGCACGCCTTCAAACGTTTCGGGATGTTATCCACGATGGCCGCGAGTTCAGATGAAGCATTTGTCCTTGTTGCCTTGGTAGTATATATTTCCCTTCCGGCTGGCGAACTGCAGCGATGGAGTGGATGAAGTGGATTCCAAGGTAAGAGAATATTGCAGTATGATGAAGAATCAGTTTGCGCGGTTTTCTTGTGCAATCCGCACCGATGGAGGAGGAGAATATTCCAATACGTCGTTCAAGAAGTTGCGTTGCAGCAAACTGCACCGTATTCGCCTCAGCAGAATGGCAAAGCGGAGAGTAAATATCGGTTGCTCTTGGAAGCGGGTCTAAGCAAGAAGTACTGGGTGAGGCATTGCGTACGGCAAACTACCTACAAAGTCGTATACCGTATACCAGACAGACAGACAGACAGACAGAAATTCATTTTTATATAAGAGTTTTATCTAAGAGTTACATACCCAAAGGACGCATTGAATCAGTCTAGAAACAATTCCTTCTATATGCCTTTCAAACATGGAACTGGACTGTATTTCAAGTTCCATAGTAAGAAGCACGCTGCTTGTCCATCAATCTACAAACACTGAAGGAACGCCGCGAATTCGCAATGCTTTTCTCCATCATTGACATTGTTTGTCGCCGTTTTCAGCAGTCCAACTCTCTGAAATAACCGAAGACGAAAAAGGCCAAGTTTCCCAAAAAATATGTTGTTTGGCAGGTAATATGCAGCTGTGGTCGCGCAAGCCAAAGCTTCATCACTACTGGAACGGTAAAGAAGGAAATATACCGTAAAGAGTGCCTAAATAAGCGATAGTTACCGTTCCTACGCAGCCATGACGCTCCCTCGCTATTCTTGCGTGGTTTTGGAATGGTTTAAAGCGAATGGAGTCCATGTTGTACCGAAAGAGGCGAATCCACCTAATTGCCCGGGGTTGTGACCTATCGAGCAGTATTGGGCTCTCGTCAAGAGAGAACACTCTCAATATAAACAACAAGCTGCAACTATAGAAAAATTTTGAAAATTTTGGGCAAAAGTAGCTAAATCGGTTGCAGAGAATTCTGCATAGACCGTAATAGCTGGAGTAAACTCAAAAGTTCGTAGTTTCTTCATGCAGCCTAATTAAGCAACTGTTATTAGTTTAAAGATGACTAATAATGCACAATTCTAGGTTTTTTTTTTCATTATGGCGAATCTACAATTGAGAGATTCTCTCTGGGCTCACTCTCTTTCATTCATAAACCAATCACCTTTACGTTTTTCATTCTACTATTTGTAGAGTATGCTAGCCAGCACTGTTGTGTTTCGATCTGTACTAAAGAATGCCTCGTAAGTTTTATAATGGCGCTGTAATGAATGAAAGAGAGCGAGCCCGGAGAGAATCTCTCAATTGTAGATTCGCCCTAATGAAAAAATACCCTAGAATTAAGTGATTAAATGCATCTTGGATTGAACTAACAGCAAATTTGTTTTATTCCAAATTTAATCTGTCCCGATTTTGTAGCGAACAAGCCTTAAAATCTAGACTGCATAGCATGTACGTTGAGAATCCTAGTAGGTCACACCACGATGTAGTGTCACTGTCAGTTGTGCAGTGACATTAGCTGTGTTGTTATATTCACCAATTGCCTTTGATGAGTGAATTTGATGAGTTGCGCTGTCAGTTTTTGTATCGTACCGTTCAGCAGTGACATAGGATTCATGAGCGTGCTACAAATTCTTGTTGCACATAATTTTGAATGTGTGCGAGCGTTGAGATTTTTCTGCACTCTTTACATGACTAAGATGATTAGGTAAAAACAACACAAAAATTTGATGTTATTCTTTGAATACCATTTTGGGGAAAAAATTCACCGATTAGAACTATATAACGATGAAATTAGTAAAATGAATAGACCGACTGGTGCTGAATTCCGTGGAGACGATGACAAACTCGACGACAACCGAAAAGATTAGCCCTTCTTTAGATCCGTTGAAGTCTGGTGTGCGCTGTCTGACGGTGAAAGTTTTCGAACAAACAGCCGTCATTCAACCGAGGCCCACCGCAGATTGAATTATATGTGTCTATACTACAAGGATTATGATGATGATGTGAAATGAAGCCACTACCAGTGAAGGACTTGTCATGCATCAAGCTATCCAACGCCGGAATGAATAAATTGTATTTTTGCTCCTTTAGGCGGCCCTCCGTGTCCTATATCGTTGAATCGCAAACTGTTGAATGCAGCACTAAACTGTTCGGAACTTACATCTATATCAGGCTAGACATACACGTCCTGTAAAGCAATCTATTCTAATCCAAATAAAAATTACGATTGAAGGAATTGGTGAAACAAAATCTCAGAATCATCGCAAGCCTTGCCAACAATACCAATAATACCAGCTTAGCACCAGCAGGGGAATCCTGGACCTGTATTCAATAATTTGATTATCTCTAATAATGGGCGAAATATTATAATTTAACATAATTCAAGGCAGACGTCTTCCAAATTTGGCAGATTGGTAGGCAACCTGCGCTTCTTGCACATTAACTCCCATATCATATAAAGCGTCCTAAAAATAGCACACATGCTTTGAAGTCAGCATTGTATTAAAATAACCCAGTAATTACACTTATTCACTAAGAAAAAGATGAGGTGTGGTTCCCTGTCATCCGTAAACTTTGTTTAGAACAACAATATATTGAAGCCAACAAGATTTAAGACCAACTTAGTGTTATGACATAGATGTGGTCTACATCCTTTATCTAAACCTTGATACGGAAGGCCTATTATCTTAAAAAGAACAACTCATTGATAATCTGTTTTAAAAATTATAATTGAGTATGTTTGAACTTACATTATGAAAAAGCAGGGCGATACAGTATCAAATTTGCGCTCATAAAAGTATTTTGTTAAAACAATAAATTAACCTCTTTAATTTAAATGAATCTGATTATTATTACCTTAAATAACTTATTGGTTTGATTTAAACTAATTTTGAATTGATTTGGAACTTTTTTATAGATTGAAACAAATAGAAACCTGATGAAATGCATCAAATCATTTGTTGATTCAAAAGCAGAGTGATTTTTGCTGAAATCATGGATACAGATCAATCAGCGCATCAAAATTTCATTTGTGCGCATGCGCTAGCGGAATAGCTTAAATTTAGTACGAATACATATTGGATAGTCTATATTACGTCAATAAATGTTCAAAGCTAGAAGTCATCCGAAAACTTCTTGGATTATAGATCTTGAGATCAATCACCATATTAAATGCATTTTCGGGCGTATTTACAAGTGTCAAGTTTTAGTCTATGGACTCGTTTTTGGGAAGCCTATCTGAATTATCAAATCAACTACCATTTTCCGTATTTATTTACCAGTGTCAAACCATGTGGTTTTAATGGTTTTTAATCTATGGACACATTTGGGTAGCTTATCTTCATTTTCAAGTGTTCTAGATCATCTGAGATATAGAGACCTTCCCAACAACCAAACCAAGTTTGTTTTTCTTGAGATGAGAACTCAAAAGTTCACATTTGGCTTAAAAATTCAGTTTCATGAACACGCTAAATAACAAGACACTTTACGTACAGGCAAAATAAAATTTTCATTAAAGTGCCATTAAAACTAAAACAACTTGAGAAAGTTCAAGAAAAAGTTTCTTGTTTCTATTCAATTCAACCTTCAAGTTCATATGTTTTTGGTTACGAACTTTGTCACAACTCTTCAATAATCTCTGCTCAATCAATGTACTAACCGTATGCATAGAAATCACTCTGCTTTGAACCAACAAAATATATTTGTTGGTATTCCAAACAAAGTTTCTATTTGTTTCAATTCATAAAGAAGTTCCAAATCAATTCAAAATTTCATTCAAATAAAACCAATGGAAATTATTTAAAGTAATCACCGCTGTGTGATTCAGAACAATCACATTTATTTTCAAATTCAAATGATTAGTTTATAGCGAACAAAGTATTTGTCGGCTAAAGAAATCAGTCTGTTTGAATCAACAAAATATTTTGTTGATATTCAATGCAAGCTTTCTGTTGTTACAATTCATAAATATTCCATTCAAATCAAACCAATATATTTTTACAACTAATCACTGCTATGTGATATTAATTTAAATAATATTTGATTTATAACAACCACATTTATCTTTTTACTCAGAATGTTTAATTTATTGTTTAAATAAAATATTTGTTCACGCTAAGAAATCACTCTGTTTGAATCAACAAAATGATTTGTTGCTTTCTATTTATTTCAATTCATAAAAAGTTCTAAATCAATTCAAAATTTCATTCAAATCAAACCAATAAAATTATTTAATGTAATCACCGCTGTGTGATATTAATTTTAATATTTTTTTATTTATAACAATCACACTTATTTTGAACTTCATTTTAAACCCAAATGGTTAATTTATTGTTTAATAAAATATTTTTATGAGCGTTCATTTCATAGCAGCCATATTGCTGCCTCGGGTTTCTCTAATGCGAACGATTTGAAAATAGCTGCCATTATGACTACCTCTTCCCAATATTGCTTCTAGTCCTGCATCCAACTACATGCACGATGCCAACTCCTACAAAGTCCGATAAATGATTTCAACCAATTTCAATTTCCAAAAATTGACAATACATATATGTTGAACTACTTTCCTACTTTTTGAAGTATACGTAAAGTTCCGAGTAAGACTTTAAAAAATGTCAAAAAGATTATTTATATTCGAAAGTGATCTGGATCACATAATATTATAGGGAACAAAAAAGTACTTACATGCATGAATCAATGCTTCGAGTAAAATCATAGCATAACCAACCTCGTTCATATGACACAGTGGTAGGTACCCGGTTTTGAAGAGGAAGACTCGGGTTGGAACTACACGCAAAAAAAGTCGCAGTAGAAACTACCATTTTGAGGGTAAAAATTAAACGCAATCACCAACAATTTTCAATGACTATAAATGCGTTTGATTTTACCCATGCCTGCCAATAGATCAACCATGTTGCGGTTGATATCAATATGTATATCTGTCAAATATACTGCAGAAATGTTGAAGGTTTTACTATAAACGTAGTAAATTTAACTGAAGTTTCATGGTAGTTTCATAAAGATAGGCATAGTCAGTTGAAATGGTAGTTTTTACTACAAGATTTTTCCTGTGTAGGTAATAAGTATTTATGAAAAATTAATTTAGTTAAGAAAAAAACCATCAAATTTGAGTAAATCATTGTTCACAACACAGGACCTAAAAAATAATTTGTGGCAGGATTGGGAGGAAGATCAAAAATGGCATCGAATAAAGATGTCTTTTGTTTTTGTCCAGTTCGTTTGAGGTACTTTTAAGCGCAGATAGCATTCTCTACAACCTCATGAACCTCAAAGTTTATTTTTAGGGTTTATAACAATGCTGCTAGAAGCTGAAACATTGTTGAATGCGAACTACAAAGTGCGGTTAATTACTTAAAAGTAAGCTGAATAGAATTCTCATCCCGTAATCCCTCGATTTACTGGTTAAGCCAAAAAACTTTTGATAGCTTGGGTTGAGATCAATCCTTTCACATTTGATCACCAACCTTAACCCTCACCGCAGTGACAAGCGCCAAAACCTCACATTGGTTTATAATCTAATATACACACTCTTTGGATGGTCTATCACCATTGCAAATATTGCAAAGTCAAGTGTACAAGTACCAAAATCTCATTTTAGTTTGAACACATGGAGTAGTTTAACTTCAAGTGTTCTAGAACATTCAGGAATACTGGAGTATAATGTCGGAGGATGCATAACTACCTCATGTTATAACTCATTTATTTTCGGGAAAATGCACAAAGATCGGTTGTCTTGAAAATTGTACACATGTTTTTGCACTTCAACAAATATTATATACCGCAAAGCAAATATGTACCAGTAAATGTGCTGAGATATTATTTAAATTACTACTTTTCCTAAAAAATGATTGATTAATGATCCTTTATGTTATACATCATATATTCAATAAATAAAATTTTGAAACGCATCTTTCACTGCAAATCGGCCTTGGGACTCATATGCTTTCATAAGCTGATCCAATATGATACAGATAAGACTGAAATACATATATATATATATATGCAAGTCTTACTTATCTCACACAAACATTGAAGATATAATAAAGATAAAAATGCTATTTATACAAATTTCAAAACTTTAATGGTGTGAATGGAATTTCAAAGACACAATTTAAAATTATTTGACCATGTTAAGCAGCTACAGTAAGTCAATACAAAAAACATAATAGTATGTACAAATATAACCAACCATCCAATGGTTAGACACTGAAAAATAGCTATGTGTTAACATCTACATAACGAAAAACAATTTGCTATATAGTTTAAAACTATACTTCGAATGTAAGATATATTATCACATTTTATGTTATTGTTATCGAATAGATGATTCTCATTTTCACCATACAACCTCTACACTAACACATATTGTTAATGTACCATATTGTCATAGGAAGGTTTTTTATTGTCTGCACTCAGTCCTGGATTATATACTAACTTTTTTGGCATAAGTACAGCAAATATTTCGTTCGTGAAAATTGCCATTTTTTAATGGTAACCTAACTTAACCTATTCAACATATTGTTATTTGGCCTCTTACCATATGACGCTTATTGTTAAAACTATACATGAGATTGTGAGTTTATAATTGACAACTATAAGGGTAAATGTCGTAAAAATAACGGAAACGGTCGTCAACAGTAAGGGAAAGGGTATAGAATGGTTTGTGATTATGCGGGTAGTCCTGTAAAAGCTAGAAAAACAATGAATCATTACGTGCATCAAAACAAAAATTACAATAAGAGATATTATTTATAAGACATGTGTTAAATGTTTCTTTATTCTGTTCCACTTATACTTCAAAGAGATAGCAATTGGAGTGATCGAAGCGTACGGTATGATAATTTCTGAATAAAACGCTTATCTCATCCTTGATACCACTTAAGAAAATCTTTGAATATAATCATATACCACCAACCGCATGCTAGCCTTTTATTAATATAGTAGTTGAAGTTCAGAAGAAGTAAATTTTTTGTGAAATGCTGAAAAACAAATCGAGATGGACAAGTTAAAATAAAAAAAATTAAACTTTACAAAACTAGAAATTCTATGGATGATCTGAAATTAAATATCAACTAAAGAATAGTATATCTTCAATTTCTAGAGTGCTGTTCCGTTTCCTTGCGTAATATATTCCTATGTACGGACATAAGCACTGAATTTAAATGCAGTAATGTTGCTTATGTGGTATAAAACGTCTAGTTTGGATGACGGTTTGAAGAAAAGTGAAAAAATATTGATTATTGTTGATTTAGTACACACTAGCTCCACTAAAATGAATTGACACAGCTTACTGCTCCTTAAATTATAATATGAGAATATCATGTCGTAAAAATAAAATACAAAGAACTTAACAAAATAATTTAAATTGTAATTGTTTAGTGTACAAGCACCTATAGGTAGTTTTCGTATCGGGTCTCCACTGGGTGGGCTCAGGTGTCCGTACAGTTTCTGGTAGTATTCATCTATAATGAATTACTGTACTTCTAAGATTTTGAAAAAACTCGCATGCAAAACAGCTTGTCTGTGGTGGTGGTTTTGCATTCAATTTGCCATAATAATATAAAAAACTCCATACCAAATTCTTCAAAATTAGAAACTTTCAAAATGGGACGATTAACATGTCCACATTTATACCGTTTGATTTTTGAGTTTTGAGTAACATTCAATAAAGCCATTTTATTGAATATCTAAGTTACCAACCGAGCCATCACCACAAACCCAGATTGACCCCATGTCCTACAATCATTATTCGGACCACATCAGCAGATACAAAGCATTCCTCAAATATGAACAATTGGTAACGATATCAGCAAACATTCTTCAGGCATATTCAGACCACATCAACATGACAAACGCAGATCCAGCGGTCATTTCCTCCGGTATGCTGCATCAACGAAATGCATCAACGACAATCCAGGTGACAACACCCCGAAACCGCGCATAATATTTGAGGCTGCATCGGCAGATAACATCCGAAACGACGACGACCGACCCTTGGACCACTATCGACAGGCCATGAGTGATACGTCAGCACTTTATTAGTTAGCGCAGGGTAGCTTTAAAAAATCGGATAATAAAAATTTCATTAGTAGTTCAGCAGAGTAAGAGTGCAGTTTAAAAAACACGTTCGAATAGTCACGTCTTAACGTCTATTCGCAATCAAATGGAAAGTAGAAGGTGCCCTGCATTTGCCAACAATTATTTCTCTGCAATTAAACATTTCCATAAGGCATCCAAACCAAACACTCTATCACACCCAAACGTTTATGCTAGAAGAAATAAAAATGATATCAAAAACAAAATAAACAAAAGAAAAAAAATGACAATTAGAGAGCTCAGCTTTCATATAATCCTACAGCCAAACAGTCCTCCGTGAAAAGACAGCAGATCCGGTTTGCATAGGAAGTACAATTCCAATGCAAACACTATGTAATGCCTAAAAAAACTAATTTAGCCATTATTGCTTCATAAATTATTCCGTAACACAACATTTACCACCTAATCAGAACTGTCAAAATGTTTGCCTTCTTCCTTTTGATAACTTCACAACTCATCACCGTGATCCACCTTACGGTGGATTGATGAGCTTCACCCTGATGGTTGCGGATGAACTTTATCCCCGTGTAGCGCGACATCACTGTGACATTGTCAGGCAAAGTCACCAAAAAAACGATAGGTGAGAAAAACAACAGCACTATTGATGCAAGTGAAATTTGCTATGTCAGTAGATCATTGCACGGAATATATTAACCTCGCTTTTTTGACAGTTCAGGGAGCTTGTTTACAAGATGTTAGAATTTGAACCACTCAAACGAAAATTTTCATTGGCTTTTTCCGGATTCTGAACGATTAGATCCAAGAAATAATGTAAAAACAAGCACTTGTGTCTGTTTTCCAGCAATTATACTTCAATCGTAAAAAATGTTGAGCACAAAATCTCAAATCGCTCTTGCCCGAATATATTCTAAGTCCAAGTAAACAAGCTCCCTAAAATGTCAAAACTGCATTGATGACGCCATCGTGCAATGATCTGTTGATACTGATATTGATATTTCGCCGGACTGCAACATCATTTCCAAATAATTATAGACATCCATTCGAGAGGTGCTCACGATTCACAAAGCCCGCTTAATCCTCGAGCTGATCGACCTAATTCACCATGCGTCTCCACCCGACGCAAAACCAAATTCCACCATCCATTATCTTCGAAAGTAGGTAGCACGGTTTTCAACGCCAAAAAAATCAGCCGATATTATTTATCATTTATTCGGTTGATGATCCGTTGCCAATGGTTCTCATCACTATTTTTAAACATTCCAGCTAAAAATAATAGCAACAAGCACCGGTGTTTAGAGCTACGCGAAACATACACACGCAAATCCAGTTCAAAGCTCGCCCTTCAACCTTGTGCTCTCCCGCTTTGTGGCGGCTAATCTGGCCTTTGAGATGTTTGTAAATCCCATAATATTCTTCGAACAGAGACCGTTCGCCCGTTCGACCATTAAACCTATTCCTGATGCTGTTGTAGTAAACTATGAACAGAGAAAGGAAAATCTTCGACGGCCAGGCTGCGAGCGCACGAGCGTGTAAGCTACTCATCCGGATGCCATTTTTCGAGCACAGGGAATAAATATCCGGGATGTTTGCTGCGACTCTGAGACAGACGACTGCAAGAAAAAAGGTATACATAATAAGGAAGAACGTTCCGTGACATTACTCACCGCCTTCTTCGATCCCTGTGTTAGTAAATATAATTGTTGTCGCTTTCATCGTCGGTGAGCGGATTTTGATTACACCTCTTTCGGTGTTTTCTATTTCGTGGGCGGATGAATTTGAGTCACCCCGCAAGGGATGCTTTATTTTATTGGGAGCAAACAAACGAGAAATTCACAGTTCTGGGAAAAAGGTTACACTACGCAGTATTAGTTCGGAAATGTCGTTGTTTCTGGTAAAACGCTCTCCGTGGCGAAGATGCAGCGTAATTTAGTCTATGTTTACGTGTGTAGTTTTTTACTAGTCCCCTACTTTTTTGTTTGTTTTTTTTAGGTATCGAACGATTTTGCGAAAACAGGAGACGATTAGTTGTAATGCAACCAGCAGCCGAATTCCGACCAGAAATGGTCTTGAAAGAAAAGAAATTTATGAAGAGATTTGTGAAATTTTCTTATTTTTGGAATTCCCGTGACATTTTAAAAGACTTTTTTTGACATTTAAAAAAGAAAAAGACGTATTAGATCTGTTAGAAATTTTTGCGGTAGAAATTCAAAAAGACAATTTTTATTCGCTGATAAAATCCTTTAAAATCAATCAATCTTGATATTATGAGCAATGGAGGCATTTCATCATTTTATCTCTCTAAAAAAGTGATATAAACGTCAAGGAAGCGTAATGTTGATTCGAGACCGTAGCTTTCTAAGAGATATTAGCAATCCATTCGAAATATCGGATGGTCATTTTGAAAAACTAGTTCGAATTCCAAAATGTTTGGCTGAAAAGTTTATCGACTTGATGATATCGACCATTAAATGCCATTCCTGTGAAATATGAAAGGACCACAACCATTCCAGTACATTGGCAAGTTCTTACAACGTTACGATATCTTGGTTCAGGTAATAAAATAATGTAAATAGTTGGATTTCCAAAACCTTATCTAAAAAGGAGTTTCTCTAAGCATGTCCCGAGTATTACTTTGAAAATAGTTATTACACTTTACATACAAGTAACTTTTACTCCAAAATCTATCAGCGTAGTTTGAGAAAGAAAGCTTTTCCATCAATATTATCATTTACAATTTTGTATGACTTTTTTTTCAGCAAACACATAAACATTAACTATACTATATCATTTTGCACACATGTTGCTACTTTGAGCCCCCCGAAAGCTGTTGAGCAGATATATTTGAACATAAAAGGATATCACTCAAAAACTGTTCAATTCGTTTGTGATATGGATCTTCGTATTTTTAATGTGAATGCTAGATTTGGAGGTCTAGATTCAGATGCATTTCTCGTGACTCACTTTTACGATATAAGAAGGACTATTACTGTCAGATTATCAATTGTTGTGTGATCATTCACAACTTACGTGTTTACAATAAGTATCCAGCAGAAAATATTTTGGATGAAAATCTGAATAATGAAGGTAATAACGTCATTCAAGAAGACGATCAATTTGGCCATGATGATGATAATGAAAGGTTTTTACACATAGGAAGAAGGGAAAGGGAAAACATTGTAAATAACTATTTCAATAGATAAAACCATTGTCAAAGCAAAATGATTGTATTTCAACATATTGTTATTCTACTTTCAGAGTTCATTGAAAAGTATAACCAGAATAAAAGTGAAGCTTCTGTTCATTTAATAATAAGCTATTTTTACATCACCACTGCTTGGAACTTTAGGGAACTTGAGAAAAGTTCTTCCGAGAACTTCAGGGACGTTCAAGAATTTCAAGAAATTTCAGCAGAGAACTTCATAGAAGATCTTTACAGAACTTCAGGACTGTTCATCCGAGAACTTCCTAGAACTTCCACTACGAACAGATTTTTTATTAAAGTTTTTTGCAATACAAAACCTTTAGTTTACACTCGCGAACTTCTCTTGACATAGTTTTCAAAACGTCCTAAAGCACCTTGAAAGACCATTCTCTTTAGACATTCAGCGGTAAAATCATCATCAGACAGTCTTATGTATTTAGATGGAAATAAAATAGTTATAAACAAATTTGCAAGTTGGAAAAATAAAATCCGAAGCAGTTTTTATTAATTAATTCTTAAAAATGGAAAATTAATGAATTGCGGTTTGCTTATGAATAATGGGACGTTTTCAATAATCAGTCTAGAAATAGCTGTCAATGGCATCTGGCAGAATCTTTGAGAACTATATCTGGATCAACAATAGAAAAGGGCCCATCAACATTTGTAAACAAACACTTCTGAGCCCTTTTTCTCGCAAGCCATTGGCTATACACGCAAACATACAGAATCGTCATGTAGGGGAAACTTTCCCCTACATGATGATGGTATTAGTTTGTGTGGGTGGCCTACGCTTTGCAAGGAAATAGGCTCAGAAGTGTTTGTTTACAAATTTTGATAGGCCCTTTTCTATTGTTGATCCAGATATATTCTCTTCACTTGAAATCTGAGTTTCTCTTTCTCTTGATCGCTTGGAATCCGCCGTCAAGAAAAGAGAATTGTTTAAAGAGAACGATATTTTGAGAATTTCTTTTCTTTCATAGATATTTTTATTGATTTCTTCAACCACCGGAATTCGGCTGCAGCTTTCAGCATTTTGTTATGTCCAAAAAGAAAACCAATTGATTGCTCGCAAATATTATATTCTGCCAACACTCTCTGTGTGCGAATTGAAATTAAATTTTAAACTTAAAGAACGTTTCTCGTTCCTAAACCGGATGACATTACGAAATTTTGAAAATTAGATTGTTACGCTGAATTGGAATGTTTTTGACCGCAAATAACTCTCGTTCGACTCAACAGAATTACTTCATTTAAACACCATTCAATGAATTCACATTTATTTTTTTTCCATTACGTCCTTTAGGATATGTAAGGCTTGTTCGCGACAAAATCTGGACACATTAAATTTGGAATAAAACAAATTTGCTGTTAGTTCAATCCAAGATGCATTTTTTAGTCACTTAATTGTGCATTATTAGTCTTCCTCAAACTAATTACAGTTGCTTAATTAGGCTGCATGAAGAAACTACGAACTTTTGATTTTACTCCAGCCATTAGGGTCTGTTCTCTTCAACCGATTTAGCTGCTTTTGTCCAAGATTTTCGAAATTTTTCTATAGTTGCAGCTTGTTGTTTATATTTAGCGTGTTCTCTCTTGACGAGAGCCCAATACCGCTCGATTGGTCGCAACTTCGGGCAATGGATTCGTGGATTCGCCTCTTTCGGTACAATATGGACTCCATTCGCTTTATACTATCCCAAAACATCTTTGGCGTAGTGACAAGATCAGGCCAGAATAGCCAGGAAGCGCCATGGCTGCGTAGGAATGGTAACAATCGCTTCTTTAGGCACTCTTCACGGTATATTTCCTTGTTTACCGTTCCGGTAGTGATGAAGCTTTGGCTTGCTCGACTACAGCTGCATATTGCCTGCCAAACCAAATATTTTTTAGGAAACTTTAGCCTTTTTCTTCGTCCTGAAATGCTCCTCTACGCCGTTCCGTTGCATGGAAGCTGTTTAAAGTCTTCCAGCACATAAGTTTCATCGTCCTCTACCACGCAGGAAAACTTCGTCAAATATTCGCGATACAACTTGCGAGCCCGGGTTTTAGCCATCACATTCTGTTTATCATTACGGCTCGGTACAGTTTTCACCTCGAACAACTTCATACCTTGCCGGTGATTTGAAGTATGCACGAGAGTTAGGGACATATTTACGTACGTACCGAAAGGTCTGGTCTCTTCTGCAATACTTGCTTCACCTTCGCGTCCTTCTAGTGGTTCCTGGGATTCGTTTTTGTTCCGCTCCCGGCCTTCCTGGCTGTTGTCAAACGTGTAGCGAAACATTTAAGAACGTTATGGACAGTGCTTGCAGGAAAACCAAGTTTTTTGGCAAGTTTTCTTACTGACAGATCCTGATTTTCATTGCGACCGCAACAATTGCTTTTCGCACTTGCTCTTCTCTTGACGCCATCTTCGGTCTTAAAGCTTGTAGTATCACCAAACAATGATTTTGCACTATGAACAGACATACGTTCAGCAGTATGCGAAATAGTTCACACATTGATGAAGTATTTCCAGAGATATACGCATTTAGGGGGTGTCCAGATTTTCTCACGAACAAGCCTTATTCCCTCAGGAATGCTTTCAGGGCTACTAGAATTAGGAGATTTCAATTCGTGATGACAGTATCTCGTGCTGAATATCACGAGAATTTCGGAGATAAGCCAGTTAAGTACACAATCAACTAAGAAGTCTCGTTTCTTCAGTTGATACATTGACAATAGGAAAGAAAAGGATTGAATGCCATTAATAACTTCTATTAATAAGTGCAGAGCTTGATATGGTAATGTGTGCTTTATTAGAAGTTTCGTTTCGGAATGTGGAGATTAATACTAGTCAAAGAAGCCACGACTGCTGTGATGGAATTTTAACGATTGCTTGAATTGCTTGAGGTTGCCTCTTTGTCATCCCCCCACAATCGTTCAGCCCTAAATTGCGTCGTAATTCTTGAAATCTTCCAGAACCCAGGCACTTGGTAAATATATCTGCTAATTGGTTTTGAGTACCGACAGTCTCCACTTGAATTCGTGCTTCAGAGAAATGGTCCCTGATGAAATGTTATGAAATATGTTTGCTTCGTTTTGTCTCCATGTAGCTGGGTTGTCTTCTAAAATTGTCACAGGTGTTTTGGGATCCTTCACCTGCATGTCCTCAAGAACTCCAGCCAGCCAAAGGGCTTCAGCAGTAGCGGCACTCAAAGCGATATACTCGGATTCACTTGAGGAAATGGCCACGGTAGTTTGTTTTTTTTTGCTGTGCCATGACAGTGTTGATCCAAAAACCTTGAAGATGTGTCCGGACACAGACTTCCGGTCCTCGTTGTCAGCCGCCCAGTCAGCATCAGCAAATCCAACCAGCGGCGGAGCATCGTTGCGTTGGAGAATCAGTATGGTGATCGCTCTTCCTTTTAGGTATCGGACGACACTCTTCAAACATTGTCAGTGAGCTTCCGTTGGATTTTGTTGATATCAGCCCACGTATCCTATTGGAAAGCAGATGTTCGGGCAAACGCTCAGAATTATATACGTTAAGCTACCTAACAGCTCCATATAGGGTTCTCTTGTAGGTGTCCCGTTTAGTTGTAGTTGCAGTCCTTTCTCCATAGGCGACTTTGTGATATTACATGCAGCCAATTCGGAATTGTTCACAACCTTTTCCACGTGCGTCTGCTGCGAAAGCTGAAGAATTCCAGCTTGCCGGTCGTACGCGATCTTCACTCCCTGGAAATGATGTGCGTCTCCACAATCGGTCATGCAGAAAACGGTTGACAGTTGCTTCTACAAACGAACGATGGGCTCCAATTTGTTCACTGTGATTAGTAGATCATCGACATATGGCACGATGTACAGCTCAGCATCTTCATCGCTTCGGATATACAGGCAGTAATCAAGCTGGGATTCCAGCGATCTCGTGGAAACTTGATTACTTCGGTGTTGAATTTTTCATTCCAGCTACGCGGTGATTGTTTCAGCCTTTATAGTGATTTCATCAGCTTACTTATCATATTCGGTGGAGCAAGGACGCCTTCCGGATTTTCATGTATATATCCTCCTCGAGATCTCCGTGTAGGAACGCGGTTTTAACGTCCATCTGGTGAAAATGGAACTGCTTGTGGACGCCTTCATTTAGCACGGTAGACAGCTTCGCAACTGGTGCATAAGTCTCCTCAAAGTCCATGCCGTGACATTGCAAGTAGCCCTTTGCTACCAACCAGGCCTTATAACGGGCAATATCACCATCTTCATCTTCCTTCACACAGAATACCCACTTGTACATTAAGGGGCTTCACACCACGCGGGCAGGACGTCAGCTTCTACACACCATTTGCCTCCATCGACCTAAGTTCGTCATTGATAGCCTCCAACCAGTTGTGGCTCGATCTCTCTAAGTCGCTGTAGTACTGAGGAGTATCTGCGAAATACGAGCAACCAGAAGTTGCTCTGTAACCTGTGAAAAAATTAATAACGATTTTGAACCAAACAAGTATGCCAGAACCTCAATTTTCCACCAGGGGGGCTCTGAAAACCTTTAAATGCGTTTATCTCCGTAAATAAGCGTCTAACCGCTTAAATAGTAGGTTTTTAAAATCGTCAATTTTCGGTATCCCGATTTTGGACCAAATAAGTATGCCAGAACCACAATTTTCCATCAAATGGGCTCTAAGAACCTTCAAATGCGTTTATCTCCACTGCGCTCGCGTTCGCTGCGCTTCATCGTCGGCTATCCATCGGACTCGAGTTGTTCCATCTCGAAAACGTCCTTGCCGTCAGTAAGCGGTGTATCCGCTCGTAACAGATTCATGATCAACCAGCAGTTCAGCATCAGGAGTGGGAGTGCCTTCACGAAACATTCGACGTTCTTCGGTCAACGGTTCATATGGATCTTGAATAATTTCCTCTTCATACTCGTACTGTACGACTAGTGGAACCTTTTCATGCTCTTCTCGACTCTTTTCATAAGGGAAACTGGTTTCATTAAACTGTACATCTCCTTGGCAATTATGATTCGTCTGAACTTCCGATAGCCGTTGGGAGCATATCCAACCATGACGACTTCGGTACTATTAGCATCCAACTGTTTTCTGTGCAGGCCAGGGATCCATGCAAACGCCTTGCAACCAAAAACACGGAGTTTTTCCAGACTTGGCCTCTCGGTGGTTAGGTTTCTCGACAGGGCGACGGTAGGACTTCTGTTTACCAGATAGACGGCTGTAAGGACGGCTTCCGGCCACATCGTCTTGGTAACAGGCGAATCGATCAACTTAGTGCGGACCTTCTGAATTATGGCTCAGGATGGTTGACCCTATGGTTGAACCTTTCCGCGACGCCGTTTTATTGAGGCGTATATACAACAGTCGGTTCAACCTGGATCCCTTTCTGCGAATAAAACTACTTCTGGTTGTTAGGAAGATACTCACGACCTTGATCAATTGTCATCTTGGATATCTTCATATTGAGCTCCGCCGTCACCATCGCCTTGTACTCACGGAATCATGCGAATACCTCCGACTTTCTCTTCATCAGGACCAGCATAGCGAAGTGGTTGTGATCATCTTTTATAAAGGCAACGAAATACTTTGATCCGTCCCACGCAGTTCGGCCTGATTGGCCTACTGACGTCGGAATGGATCCTTTCCAGTGGTCTTGAGGATATTGGACGGGCTCCGTTATACGGTTCACAGCAAAGTTTTCCTTGTACGGACACGTCGCAGAACGCCGATCTGCCTTGAATTCAGCACCATCAACAAGGTTGTTACTTACGATCGCTTCCATTCCTTGTGGACTGCCCGAGCCTCCGGTTTCATAAACTAGTCGCTTTATACAGATTTGCCGCAGGCACTGCTATGTCGACCTCGACCTCGTTCGCAGTTGCAATGAGTTCATCGTTCTTCTTCAGAATCGCCATGTAAACGCAGAAGATGACCACAGCGTCACTCTTCACCACTTTTTTGGACATCAGTATTTCTCCGTCTTTGGCCACTTGAATCTGGATGGGTTGCCACAGCTTGCGAGTTTCCGAAAATATTTCCGCTTCATTCACGAAGTGGTCCCTTGAACCCGAACCGAGTTTGAATACCACCTTTCCTTTTCGTGATTTTCCAGTCTTCTGACTTGCGACAAAACTCACCGCTCTCCGTTGGTCTTGTTGATCTGCCGAATTAGCTTCACCACCCTTCTGTCGACAGTCCTTGTTCATATGACCTCGTTTTCCACATTTGTGACCCTTGCCTTGAAACTTCATTGGCTTCCAATGAACCAATTCCAAAAACGCCAATGAATCCTGCTTGATTTCTCCCTCTGTACCTAAGTAAAAAAACCCTAATTTAAACTCGATCAATCCGAATGAGCTAACCAGAACGGAAAATGGGAAGCCTGATATTGAAAACAACGAAAACGGATTTTAGGAGGAGTCAATTCTATCGAAATTGCCCAAAACGGAATGAATTTCAACTCAGTACTTCGAATCATAACATAATCAAATACATTTATTTCCCGGTTATTCGCGACTTATTCGGGTTGGGCAGACCATTAGGTTACGGGAAGTATAGACTGTGAAACAATCATGACCATGAAAAAAGGTTTCCACATACCTGCGCAGGTTTTTGACGACTGCTCGATGACTAGCTAGACTACATGACTTAATGCCGGCGGTGTACTGGCGACGTAGGTGGCGACGAAACTTGTCCGCAATCTTTGCTGAAATGGCGGCCAACGATGACAGACGAGCTCGAGGTGTATGGCCGAATTACAAATGCGGAGGGCGTGGCGGCTGAATTGACCGTTTCCTTCAATATAGCCCCGCTATGACCGAGCGGGGTTAAAGGAGACTCCTATATTTCGGGTAAGCTCCGGTTGAGTGTCCAACACTTGACTACGGATCACTAAAACCGCGCTCTCGGTAACCTTTCCACAAAGTTGTGACGAACAGTGGAACTACAACGGCTTATTGGCGACCGTCGGGTGAAACTTCGCACAGTAGTGTCTGGCGATCTTCACTCCTTTTCGTTTAACTACCTCGTAAGGCGGGCATTTGCGGGCTACCGAGCTCGAGTTATTCGGTCCGTGCTCCACGGACAAAAGTTGGTGATGATCGTTGTTACAGAAACCCCAACACGAAATCTCAAATTCCAGCCCGTACACAAAAAGCGCCTAAGCGCTGGAATGTTCACCGCGAATGACTTGTCTTAATGTTATGCGAAAAATTTAATATGGGTTAAATAAATAATTACCTCCTTTGTACTTAAAACAAGTCGCGCAACTCGAAAAGGAAGTTATTACCTTCCCGTCGGTAGTGGATATAGATGTTAGCAACTTCGCATTTCCAGGAAATTGACGTTTTAAGTGATTGTTTACAATTGTTACTATCGACCTTTTGACGATTTTGTCTAGACTTGTCAAAGAAGACAAGATTGCTGTGATGAAATTTGAACGATTGCTTGAATTGCGTGAGGCTGCTTCGATGTCAATAACCTTTACCAAAATTAAATCAACAGATCATTGCACGGAATGTGTTAACCTCACTTTTTTTTACAGCTCAGGGATATAGTTTCTGTAAGTTTCAGGAAATGATGTAAACATAAGCACTGGTGTCTGCTTTCCTGATGTATTACTTCAATCGTAATAATTGTAGAGCACACAATCTCAAATCGATCATACCGGAAATATACTAAGTCCGCGTAAACAAGCTCCCTGAACTGTCAAAACTGCATTGATGACGGCGTCGGGCAATGATCTATAGTGTCGAGAGGAACCGTGCGAATGCATTTTGAAATACTCAGAAACCTTATTCTTACACTAAGTCCCGCAAATAATTTCCCCTCCCAGCAGGAAGCAAATTATCTGTCATCACCATCCATATTCTCATCCATAACTAATGTCGCTGCTTATTCATGAATTTCTCACCCAGCCCGATTTCTGCAAGATGCAGTTGGTTGGCCAAATCTCCCACGCCTTTTGCATTTCTCACGCATATTACTCACCCGAACTCAGAGTCAGACCAGCATTAATTTTCAAGTTTTTATTACTTTCACACTCACCCGACTTAGCAGTTTTCCGCCGTCTGGCATCACGCGTGACAATGCCAATACCACCTACTTGAAGCCGATGACTAATGTATACGATTTTCTTTTCGATTTCAGGAATTCAGCGAAGAAGAGCGCCAGCTCTACACCCCTCTCATCGTGGCTGCGATGAACGGCCACTTCGACGTGGTTCACATCCTGCTAACCCAGCTGAAGCCGAACTTGGAGAAAGAAGGCCGCGTCAAGTTCGATGGTCACCTGATCGAGGGTGCTTCCGCTTTGTGGGTGGCCGCCGGAGCAGGGCATCTGAACATTGTAAAACTGTTGATTGAACACGGAGCCGACATCAATCACCACACGAAGAATGTATCGACGCCGGTGCGGGCGGCTTGCTTCGACGGGCGGTTGGACATTATCCGGTACTTGGTCGATCACGGCGCTGATATCAATCTGGCCAATGGGTACAATAATACTTGTTTGATGATTGCTTCGTACAAGGGTCATGCCGATGTGGTAGAGTACTTGCTGGAGCATGACGCTTTGCCAAATGAACAGGCAAACTGTGGGGCGACAGCACTGCATTATGCGGCGGAATGTGGCCACGGTGAGGTTTGTACGGTTCTGCTAGACTATGGGGGAGTTTTCAAAAGAAACGAATACGGAATGACTCCGGTGATATGTGCTGCGGAGAGAACACGAGAATCGGTGGTGCAGTTGTTTGTGGATCGACCGGGACTGTTGACGAAGGACGAGCAGATCGATGCACTGGAACTCATGGGAGCATCGTTTGCGAATGACAAGGATAACTATAGCTTGGTGAAGGCTTTCCACTATCTTATTTCGGCAATGGAGTTGAGGTAGGTTTATTGTTTGAAGCAAGCGAGATTTCCTGAGATTTAATTTCCATTGTTTTTGTAGATACGAAGACAGTGGCGACATCGTTCGAAAACCGATCCTGCCTCCCGTCCCGGCATACGAACACTGGATCGAATGTCAAACCATGCATGACCTCCAGGCCATCCGGTACAACCACAACTCGCTGCATATGGAATCACTAGCCATTCGGGAACGCATCCTTGGTCGGCATTGCCCGGAAGTAGCTCATTCGATTGTGTTCCGCGGGGCGGTGTGTGCCGACAATGGTCGATTCGATCGTTGTGAAAGCCTTTGGCTTCACGCAATGTATTTGAAGCAGCAAAATTCGCTCTCCGTTCAACGAGATCTGCTTCGATTTGCGCAACTCTTCTCGCAGATGCTGTCGATCAATGTTACACTGAGGTTCGCCAACGTTGTCGATGTGCTGAAGGCTTGCGTGGACGAACTGGCTTTGAATCAATATAAAATGATAAGTCCTGGCGAGAAGGACTTGCTGGAAGTAATAGCTGAAGAGTATGAACTGAACATTGTAACCGTGCTTTACCTGATTACTATCATAACCAAATTGATCAAAATGAGAAATGCAGACATTACGGAGGATAATCTCAGGGAAGTGTATCGGTTAGTTTACAGGTTGAACAATTTGTCGGTTCGGCTCAGAGACGATCAGTCTCTACTGCACCTGTCAGTGAATGGAGTCACACCGGTAGACGATTTCCATACGGATGACATTTGTAGGTGAGCTTTGTGCGGGTTAGCTTCATTGTTTGCAGATGATAACAGTCTAACCGTGTTTTCAGATTTCCGTGTGTTGACACCGTGAAGCTGCTGCTGAAATGTGGTGCATCGTTAGCCGTAGTGGATGCCGACCGGAACACTCCCCTACACACGCTTTGTTCCACGGTATAACACCATAACGAACAAACTGAAATATGGTTTCCTAAAGACAAACATCTTTACTTTCAGCTACAGACTGCCGTAATCAGAATGTCGGACAACGACGTACGGTCCATAGTGAAAGATCTAGTCGAACTTTTTATCGATGCCGGTATCCACCTGGACGCGGTCAATTGCGATGGTCTCAAGGCGTCCCAGGTTTGCGTTCAAAGTAGGTATTTTCTATCATGAAAAATGCACCATCTAATTTTCGCATTTGTTACGTTCGTCTTCTCTTCGAGCAGACTCGGTGGGAACATTCATCAAAAGCTACGAGACACGTGCAATCAATTTGAAATGTTTGGCCGCCCGTTGCATAGCGTTGCACCGTGTGTCTTTCAAGGAAACAACTCCCGGCAGTTGGAGGCTTTCAGTGCAGCTGCATTGTTCGGAGAAATTCTGAACGCTCCTGCAAGTCTTCCAGATGCAATGTTACGGAACCTGCTAACGTAGGCAATGGAGGAATCGAGGAAACCCACCAGCAAGCGTTAGGTAACAACGATCAAACGTAGTTAGATGGCAGAAGGAATCATGCGCGGGGAAAGGAAACTCCCCACTTGACTCTGTTTTATATAACACGTACCTATACATATTTTAGTGAAGAAGGGAAGCAAATATTTATAAAACTTTTACAAAATGTAACCACCAATTGTGATTGACTGCGGATGGTGCTGCATCAGGACGACGCTGCTGTTGCAGGTGAAGTGTATTTTCATCAATTTAGTACTACGACAACGGCTGTTAAAATGGAACCGGGCTGAAATGGGCGGCAAGGGGCAGGTTGCGAAATGCTGAGTATCATTAGGAATGGAATAGCTTTCTGTTTTGATTTTACTGAGGTAAAAGGACGATATTTTTACAAGAAAATAGGTGAATTTGAAACGATGCGGTGGATTTTTTTGTTTCTCCCGAAATATCCCTGGCACTTGGTGTATTGATATGAAATTCAACTAAACCATTAAGCGAATACTGGGAAGAGTCATCCCTTACACTTCAAATCAGTCTTTTCAGCACAAAATGGCCACTTTCCATCACATGATCCAACGGATGTTGACCCTTCCTCTCAATAAAACCGGAAAAGCCAAAGAATTAGCATATATTTTCCAAACTGCCAGACTCAATGTTTACGAAAAAAGGACAATACAAGCGATCATCAACATAGAGGAAAAACATCTTCATAGGAAATCGCAAACAACCCTCTCTGATTCACCTGAACCCCTGAAACGTGTATCCGTCTCCTCCGATAAAGACTTTACGCAAGATCTAAAAACCACGACTTAGGGAATTTGGTTTGGACTGTGTTTTCTCTAGTAGGCACAATCATTTGGCAACGTTGTAAGGCTCCACCAATGATTCAGTAAATATAGTGGCGTAATTAATGGACGTTCCCATATTTCACCGTATTTTCCGAACAAGATGAGGCTGAGCTAGTACAAAACATCCTTAAACTAGAAGTAAGCTTCTACGGAGTAACGGCACGGGAAGTCAGTGTTGGATTATTATCGTAATCGACCAAATGGTCCGAACCCACCACTGAAGTGAGTGGACTCATTTGTGTGTAAAGAATGAACTCTGATGAATAGTGTTATTGTTATTGAAAAACCAACTGCTCGAATGTATCCCTATAAAAGGTATCTGAAATAAACAGCTGTAGCTTTTGTTGATAGACGAACACAAGTGTAGTCATTATTTATTTATAGTTTTGAGAAAGTCCCCCAAAGTTAAAGTGGCGACGAGGATAAGAAAAGGTAATGAAAGTGCAGTGATTTGTAAAAAAAAAAAAACTTTTGTTAGAAGAACATTTTTACCAAAGGTAGCGAGAAACAGCCAGCTGCCTAGTTTTTTTTTTTTGGGTGGCGTTTTGGGCTGTTTGCTGCTTTTGTACCTTTGATGCTGAAGTGTTTGTGTTTTGACAACAATAAGGGCTGGCATTTTTGAGTTAGCCAAGTAGTGCAGTTTTGTTGCAAGGTTTGTGATTTTTTGGTTTTGTTTTCTTTGTCCGGCAGAGCGTTTCGGTGCAATTGTTTTACCGGCTGTTCTTATTTTTGCCTGGGCTGGAAAGAATTTGAACGCGACATTTTTATCGGCATTTGGTGGTGATCTACGAGCGGATCCGGATTAACGGTTTTTGGGTTTTGGTTGGCTGTGGAAGATTTTTTTTAGTGTTACTGTAGAGCGAAGCTTGAGTTTGGAGTGCAGTGCCCATTTTATTTCAGGTTTTAACTGAAGGTAGCATCGATCAGCAAAGGTATGTGTTTTGTTTTTACCTTTATTTTGATTTTTTAGAATCGTTTGAAGTTAGATTTAGTTTTTTGTTTTGTTTTTTTTGCTTGTTTTTTTTTTACATTAGACAAGCAATGCCGTTAATTGGTTCGGTTGAGGCTTATATTCCAGGTTCCACTAGCTTTGCGCAATACGTGGAACAATTGGAATGGATTTTCAAAATAAACAAAATCGCCGCCGAAGAGAAGTTGGTTTATTTTCTTGGTTTATGTGGCAGAGAAACTTACAGTGAGCTAAAGCTACTGCATCCTGGTGTTGATTTGGCGACGAAGACTTACGAGTCGATTATTGACTCGTTAAAACGCAGATTTGACAAAGTTGACACGGACATGTTTCAACGATATAAATTTTATACTATGCTCCAAGGGGAATCTGAATCCGCCGAGGATTTTATTTTGAAAGTTAAGCTTCAAGCGGAGAGCTGCGAGTTTGGCGCTTTCAAGGAAACAGCTATTAGGGACAAGCTAGTGATGGGTATTCTTGATAAACAGGTTCAGCAGAGGTTGATTGAGGAGGAAGATTTGACTTTGGCAAAGGTCGAAAAAATTATGGTCAACCGCGAATGTGCAGGTGTGAGGTCTAGGATGATGAATGGCCAACAATCTTACCGTAGTAGCAAAGGTAGATGATACTAGGAGAGAAGTTTATAGCTCGCGCCCTCCTAGAAGCAAGGAACGCTGGCACAAAGCCTATAGGAACCGAAGTAGAAGTCGAAGCCATAGCAAGAGCAGCAGCATATCTTCTCTTTCCCTAGGAAACCATATTTTTGTACTTTCTGTAGCAAAAAAGGCCATACAAAAAATACTGCTACGAGTTAAAGAAGAAAAAGAAGCTTCGTGTCAAATTTGTAGATGCACCTCAAACTTCAAATGCTACAAGTACCGACTATTTCAAACGTCTCAAACAGGATCTTAAGAATAGCGAGTCGGAATCGGAAGAAAATTGCATGAAGATTTCTTCGGTTAGTTGGTTAAGTGAGCCATGTTTGCTGGATCCTATTGTTGAGCATGTAAAATTGCAAATGGAAGTTGACTGTGGCTCAGCAGTAAGCGTTATAGATGAGCGGGATTACAGAAATAGATTCGGACATTTGATTTTGGAACCCTATAATAACAGATTGATAGTCGTAGATGGAGCTAATCTGGAAGTTCTTGGATGTGTTAGAGTTTCGGTTGATGTCAACGGATCCTGCGAACAAGGTTTGGAGCTGGTGGTTCTGAAAAATGTCAAACATTCACGCAGTATAGTTCCACTTTTTGGAAGAAAATGGCTGGATGTTTTCTTTCCAGCTTGGCGTAAAACTTTTTCAACTAAAATGATAAATCAAATTTCGGAAAATGCAATTGAAAGCACAGTTGAAGAAGTAAAGTGTAAGTTTAGGCACATTTTTAACAAGAGTTTTAAAGATCCAATTGTTGGGTTTGAAGGGGATTTGATACTAAAGGAAGATAGACCGATTTTTAGGAAAGCTTATGAAGTTCCTTTAGGACTGAGACAAAAGGTTATTGATCACATAGATGCTTTGGAGAACGATGGGGTTATTACACCTATTGAGGCGAGTGAGTGGGCTTCTCCCACTATTGTGGTCGTTAAAAAGAGTCAAGATATTCGGCTGGTTATTGACTGTAAGGTGTCAATAAATAAGTTAATATTACCAAATACTTATCCTTTGCCAAATGCTCAAGATCTGTTTGCATCATTGGCAGGTGCTAAGGTTTTCTGCTCTTTGGACCTTGCTGGAGCCTACACACAGTTAAAATTGTCCAAAAGATCTCAAAAGTTTATGGTGATTAATACCATTAAAGGTCTGTATACCTACAATAGGTTGCCCCAGGGTGCTTCATCAAGCGCTTCGATTTTTCAAAAGTAATGGACCAAGTGTTAAAGGGCTTGCCGTTTGTCATTTGTTATCTGGATGACGTTTTGATAGCAGGAGTTAACTTTGAGGATTGCAGGAAAAATCTTCTGATAGTTCTGGACCGGATTTCCAAGGCTAATATAAAGGTTAACCTTAGCAAATGCAAATTCTTTGTTCATTCATTGCCTTACCTTGGACATATCATCTCGGATAAGGGCTTAATGCCTTGTCCGGAAAAGATAGAGACAATTAGTGCTGCAAAACCACCTAAAAATATCTCGGAATTGAAGGCTTTTTAGGACTTTTGAATTTTTATGGAAAGTTCATTCCACATTTGTCTTCCCGATTAGTTTGTCTGTACCATTTGCTGAAAAAAGACGTTAAATTCGTTTGGTCAAATCAATGTGAAAAAACATTTAACGAATGTAAGGCTTACCTTTTGAACGGAAATCTGTTGGAATTCTATGATCCCAAAAACCATTAGTGGTAATTTCCGATGCTTCCAGCTATGGTGTTGGGGGCGTTATTGCTCACGATGTAAATGGTATAGAGAAACCAATTTCATTTACATCTTTTTCTTTGAATAACGCCCAACGAAAGTATCCGATACTACATTTGGAAGCTTTGGCTGTTGTTAGCACGGTGAAAAAGTTCCATAAATTTTTATTTGGACATAAATTTACCGTTTTCACAGACCATAAACCACTTATTGGTATTTTCGGAAAGGAAGGGCGGAATTCCATGTACGTTACCAGACTTCAACGGTATGTAATGGATCTTTCAATATATGACTTTGATATTGTGTATCGGCCTTCTTCAAAAATGGGAAACGCAGATTTTTGCTCCCGATTTCCACTGCCCGACGAAGTACCCAAGCAATTGCAAAGGAATATATAAAAACTTGAACTTTTCACCAGAATTCCCAATTGACTTCCAGCGTATAGCTAGTGAGACAGCCAAAGATGGTTTTCTTCATCAAATTCAAAAATATATTATCCACGGTTGGCCGGATAGACCGAAACCAGAATTCATAGACGTCCATGCACACTACCAGGATCTAGAGATAGTTGATGGCTGCATGCTATTCCAGGATAGAGTAATTATTCCACACTCGCTTCAAAAGGACATTCTTAAAATGCTGCATAAGAATCACACTGGGATTGCCAAGCTAAAGCAGTTGGCGCGTAGGAGTGTTTATTGGTTTGGATTGAACAAGGATATAGAGCATTTCGTAAAATCTTGTCGAATATGTAATGAGATGTACATCGCACAGAAACCAAAGACTACCAATTCCTGGATCACAACTACCCGACCTTTCAGTCGTTTGCATGCCGATTTTTTCTACTTCCAACAAAAGGTGTTTTTGATAATTGTTGATAGCAAAACCAAATGGTTAGAGCTGGAGTACATGCCGTATGGAACTGATGGTAAAAAAGTGATTAAGAAATTCACGGCTATGTTTGCCAGATTCGGTTTACCAGATGTTGTCGTCACCGATGGAGGTCCTCCCTTCAATTCATTTCCCTTCATCAAGTTTCTCGAGAATCAGGGAATCAAAGTAATGAAGAGCCCTCCTTACAATCCTCAGAGTAATGGACAAGCAGAACGGATGGTAAGATTGATAAAGGAGGTATTTAAGAAATTTTTGCTCGACCCACATATGCAATCATTAGATACGGAAGATAAAGTGTATAATTTCCTGTTCAACTATAGAAATATATGTTTGGACAACGGTCAATTCCCTTCGGAGAGAGTCCTTACCTTCAAACCCAAAACGGAATTAGATTTAATTAACCCCAAATTTTCCTACAGAAGACAGCTAACTACACCACAGCATGACGAATCACACTCTCAACGCAGTACACGCGCTTATGTGCAAGACCCTTTTACTAAGCTGACAGCAGATCCTATCTATTATAAAAACCATAACTCTACTGATGTTCGACGATGGTTGAGAGCAAAGTTTATTAAAAGATTGTCTCCAAATGTTTTCCAGGTTTCGCTCGGTGGTCGTTTACTATCCGCCCACATGCAACAGTTGCGTTTGGCGGAGGAAACACGCGGTCAGAAGGCTACGAAGGTTTTGTTCGACCGATTTTCGCCAGAGCGTTTGGCAGACCATGACACAGCACACCCAACCAACCAACAACAAGTTGAAACCGACGAGGAAGATTTTTACGGTTTTGTATCGGATTCTCTTATTTTCGATGCGCCCGTCCAATCTTTCCCTCTAAATCCGTTGCATTCAAATTCTACAATTGCGAGGTCATCAAGAAATTCACGGTCAGAAAACTTAAATGATAGGGTTTTGAAATCAACAGTGACACTAGGAAAGCGAAAAAATGTGTCAACACCCAATGTCAGGCGATCTAAGAGAGCTAGGCATTCAAATAAGTATAATGATTTCGTTTATTTCTAATTTATTCCAGAAGAAAACATTAGTGATAGGTCAATAATTTGAATTTTTATTTTGTATAATATAAAAAACTTAAGGGAGAGTATTGTTGGATTATTATCGTAATCGACCAAATGGTCCGAACCCACCACTGAAGTGAGTGGACTCATTTGTGTGTAAAGAATGAACTCTGATGAATAGTGTTATTGTTATTGAAAACCAACTGCTCGAATGTATCCCTATAAAAGGTATCTGAAATAAACAGCTGTAGCTTTTGTTGATAGACGAACACAAGTGTAGTCATTATTTATTTATAGTTTGAGAAAGTCCCCCAAAGTTAAAAGAGCTTAAGCTCATAAAAGTTGATTGTTCGTTAAAAAGAGCGTAAAAATCTCTATGGCAAACAAAATGTATATTTGTTCGTCAGATTTTATTCTTTGGGTTGATTAAAAACTACTATAGAATAGAATAGAATAGAATCACATCAACATGATTAATTAACATTGTATTTTGTAAGAATTGTAATACATTTATACAAATAAAGCCTTTGATTTCACTATTTTTGAAATGTCACGTCGAATCACGCTACAACAAAGAAAAAGCATTTGAAAAAATTTAAACAACAAAAACGCTGTCAAAATACTGTGCTAACGACATCTGTTTTCTCAGTCTAATCCATCTTACAATATAAAAACAACGATTTTTATGGTTACCAATAAAAATATTGTAAAATCAAAGTTTGTAGCACAGAATCCATTGTACCTTATCTCTTTTCTACACTCATTTAACTCATTAATTATTCTTAATGTAAAAAAAAAAAAAGAAAATCAATAAAAACCCGTTAACAAACGAATCTGTAAATTTTGCTGAGCACTCTGTAAATTTATTGCATCATTTT
>JASCZW010003213.1:0-88411 GCA_034211315.2 Aedes japonicus | reverse complement strand
TTTAGTTCGTTATTTGAATATTTTTTTCAGGACTCTTGTAATATTTCGAAATCACACTAATATTTGTTTTTGAATAGAACTCAGTTACCAAATCTGTAACTAGAAATGTTCTTATTTCTAACAAGGACCCACCAAAATAGCCCATATTGAACTCCAACTGCAAATGCACATACAACCGAAAATTGTGAATTTACGAATAGTGGTTTGCCGAATCCCCAAAACTTGGGTCGTTTTTTTTTTCGGCAACCATAAATCCCACTTGGTATTGTCCCACAAACTCCTTTGTGATTCGTTTGGTCTCAGATTGTAACGAAAGTTTGTTTACGCGTAAGGTTCATGAATATATCAACAAAAAACAACATCAAAAAATTAAGGGTTGCCAAAAAATTTCACAGTGATGGAAAAGTCCATAGTTTTTCGAGCATTACTCAAAAACAAAAAAAAAGACCCATCGCCAAAATTTTACCGAAGTAAGCTTATGTATTAATTAACAAGAAAATATATTTTTCAAAAATGTTGTTTTCCGAAAAAAATTTTCTTCACTGTGGAAAAATTTGTAAGAAAACTGGCAACCTTGAATTTTTTTTATTGTTTCTTGTTCAAATATCTATGAACCCTACGCGTGGACAAAGTATCGTAACAACCTGAGACCATTCGGCCCAAACCTGTACGATAATAAAAAAAAATCCCAATTTTTTGTATGAAAACGAGTGACAGGCCCATAGTTTTTCGAACATTACTCAAAAACAAAAAAAAACAAATTTCACCAATGTAAGCTTATGAATTAATAAACGAAAAAAAAAACTTTTTTCAAAAAATTTCATAGCTCAGAAAATGGTTTTTCCTGCTTTTCCAAAAAAAATCTTCCTTCACTATGGAAAGTTTGGTAGGAAATGTTTTTTAAATTATAAAATTTTTGAAATAATATCTTTGGCGGAAAAAAAATTGTTTTACGATGAACCGTTCTGGTGTTCTTCGAGAAAATCGGAAAACTGTCAATCCTGATTTTTTTAAAATTGTTCTTTGTTCGTGTATCCATGAACCCTACGCGTGAACAAAGTTTCGTAACAATCTGAGACGATGGCATAGTATTTGACCGAGGTGCTTGTGGGCGGCGCTCAGCAGCTTTATTGCGCAATAGTTGCAGCAATCCAGCACGCCATTATTTTTGTTGGAGGGATAAGAGGTCCTGGAAGACCTTGACGACCTATTCCGGGGTCATTAAGTGTCCAATGCGATCCAGAACCAAAACGCTATTGAAATGTCTTGAGAAAGGGGCTACCCCATATGGCATAATGTAATTTGGCATAAGATGTTCGATAACACTGTGGTCGGCAGTGATTCTTAAACCCAGAGCTCCATGCCAGTTTACTTTAGCTTGGGTCCCAAAACCACCGAATATCGTATTTCGACATCATGCGATTTGCATTTTTCCTCACAAATTGGCATCAAAAATTGAAATTTTGATATACCGTAAGTGCGCTATATTTTGCGCATTTAAGAAATTATAAATTTGATATCATTATGGAAGAGGCCTAGAAAGAGTCACACGATTCTTGTCTTGCTCTTATTACGTTGTGTCAAGTCTATTAAAACAGCGCAATGCAGTACACCTCGTAACTGATCAGAAATTTATTAAAAAAATAATTTCTGGATTGATGTATGTGTTCCTAATTATGCGCACTAAAATTAAGATATTCCAAATTTTGCGCACTTGTGTTCCTAATTTTGCGCACCATAATAAACTAATAAATACTTATGCAAACATTGAAACAATTTGTGTGGTATAGTTTTAGCAGTATAAATGAAATTTGGTAGTGAAGTAGGGTAAGTGTACTAATTTGCGACCTAGCTATAAATCGATTTATGTTTAAAAAGTGATAGTAAATTTTTCATTTGTGTTTCTCAGAGACTTCTATTCATTTGTGAACACATCAGTATTATGTGGAATTTTCCATGGATTTTTGCCAAAAAATGTGTGGATTGTTTGCAGGTGCAGGTGCAGGTTGACAAGATATCGGTTTCCGGTTTATCTTTGCCTTATAAGGTTGAATATCGAGTAAACGGAACGTTTTTTCAAAAACATCCTCTTCAACAGCATTGGTGTTCTGTCCCGCGGTTTCATGTGAACAACTTGTAGTGTCGTCTTTTTCAGCAATAGCATTTTCTGATGTGCTCAGATTGTTCAAGCAATTGTTAGGTGACATCAAGAAAAACTGCACGTTGATCAACTGTAACAAATGAAAAATCTTTTTAGTACCATGCAATATATATAAATGGTTTGTTTGATTAGCTTACCAGGCAATTTTGATTCACCAAATCCATCTTCAACGGAATGGCACCCTGTCGAACTAAGATACCACGAGTGACCATTTGCACGGCTTTGGCCAAATTATCTGAAGAATACCGCATATACTATCCCTCGGAAGCCAACATGATGAACTGTAAATAATAAGGAACATGGTGAAAAAATGGATGCCATATTTTGCGCATCAAATTATGCAAATTTTCTGATAAAGTGTAACACAAACAGCAGAAATGTTTTGTGATGAAGGTAGTACATACCTGTTTTCCTCATTTGGTAGTGATTTCAGCTTTTTAAACTGTTTATCTGGTAATAAAATCTCTTGTGATAATTGACACTTGTCTTAGCACATACGCTAAAAGGGCGGAAAATTTGATGATTTCGAAGTGCGCAAAACTGTTTACGAACCGCGGTTTTAGGTATGAGCATTTTTTCTCATAATGTATCCCATTAATCGAAAGTCAACACAATTAACTAGCTATTCGTGTCGAAAGTCAATCTAAAAAATGCAGCAAATCATAGTTACAGCACGAAATATACAAAACTGCGCAAAATTAGGCAATGCGCAAAATATGGCGGACTTACGGTATTTTGAGAATCCCTCAAATAACTGCCTCAGCTTAAATGTAAATGCTCCAAAAACAATTTTTGAAATTTAACAAACAACTTTGCGGAAGAAAGTGTGTCGATCCGGCTTCACCAGAAAAAGTTATGACCGTTAAAAGGCAGCATATTTTAGCAAACAAACAGCATAGTACAGTAAACCCCCCGACATGCGCGGATTCCTTTGATGATGGTGTCAAATGATATATAGGCATTGAGCTTTGTTGTTTCACCAGAAAATGTATCGTGATCCTTCGTATATAAGAAGATACTTCCTTCAGCAAAGTT
Source organism: Aedes japonicus (assembly GCA_034211315.2). Classification (NCBI taxonomy): domain Eukaryota; kingdom Metazoa; phylum Arthropoda; class Insecta; order Diptera; family Culicidae; genus Aedes; species Aedes japonicus. Next base: position 85,215 of record JASCZW010003213.1, on the reverse strand, counting down.
GTTCAGTAGATCAAGACCTTCAGGACCTTCAGGATCATCAACAAAGATGTTTGGTTGATTGAGGCCTTTCGGATGGTGTTAACATTAGTTCTGGATTCGTCCGCTACGTGGCGCTAGTCTACATGTGAACTTTGAGTATTACCTGTATTTTGAGATTTAGATCGTGTATAACTTTACTGTTTTCAGAAATGTTAGTAGTGAAATTTTGAGTTTCCAGACGTTCGACTCAGCAGTTCAGAACTATGTCACTCCGTGGCGCTAGGGTGTTCGTAAACATACTGCGTAATCTGGATCTAGAGATTATTGAAATATAGCAAGATGGCATTTTCAAAAAAGATATAAGAGGGGTTAGGGCTGTTTGAATGATGTACACAATAGATCCGAATTCGTCCGCTACGTGGCGCTAGTGTTCATTGAACTTTTTGTAACATCTGTATTTTGATATTAAAATCAATCTCTAGATCTAGAACATGCATGGATTCATTATTTTCAGGAAATTTATTTGGGTAACCATCTTCCAGGCGATCCAGACTTCATAGCTCAGAATTATTTCACTGCGTGGCACAAGCAGACCTCCCTGTGAACTATGTGATGAATGTTTATCGCTACTGCACATATGAGGCTGATTTCCACAATATGGTCATTTTTGGTACGTTCTTCTCACAACTCAGGGTAAGTCTTTCAGAGAAGTTCTTCACAAGACTTCCGGTAAGTTCTTCAGAGAACTTCATGGAAGTTCTTGAAAGAACTTCTGAGAACTTTAGTGAAGTTTTTCAGAGAACTTCAGGGAAGTTCTGCAGTGATTTTCAAGTAAGTTCTCCAGAGATTTCTACTGAAGTTTTTCAGAGAAGTTCAGAAAAGTTCTTCAGAGATCTTCAGGAAAGATCTGCAGAAAAAATCAGGGAAGTTCTGCAGAGAACTTCAGGGAAGCTGTTCTGAGAACTTCCGGGAAGTTTTGCAGAGAGTTTCAGATTTTTTTTATCAGAGAACTTAAGGGAAGCATTTCAGAGAAATTCAGGGAACTTTTGCGGAGAGCTCCACGAAAGTTCTGCAGAGAACATCAGGGAAGTTCTGCAGAAAACTTCAGGTAAGCTCTGAAGAGAACTTCATGGATATGGTGCCGAAATTTTCACGGAAGTTCTTCAGAGAACTTCTGGAAATTTCTGCAGAGAACTTAATGGAAATTTTGCAGAGAACTTCAGGAAAGTTATGCAGAGATCTTCAGGGAAGTTCTGTAGAGAATTTCAGGGAAGTTCTGCAGAGATCTTCAGGGAAAATCTTCAGAGAACGTCAGAAAAGTTTTGCACAGAACTTGAGGAAAATTCTGCAGAGAACGTCAGGGAAGTTTTGTAGAGAACTTTAAATAAATTCTGCAGAGAACTTCAGGGAAGTTCTGCAAATAGCTTAAGGAAAACTGCAGAGAACTTCAGGGATATAATCAATGGTCATATGGCATAAAGGTTGTTTGGTGACGCGTGTCAAATCGGCCGGGATTGCAGCCAAACGTGAGCAGGATGCACTTAAGATGAGAGCAGAAACTGCCGGAAACGCTTTGGAGGACACCGAAATGGCAACGGAGACGGCTACGGTTGAAGCACTACAGACGCCGAAGGAACTCAATATTCCACGCCTGAAGAAAAGAAAATGCGACACACCAGGAGAGGAAAACGAGGAGCTGAAAAAGCACAGAAACGACGAGTAGAAAGGGGAAGACATAGCGCACTGTCGCGAAACAGAAAGAGGAAAAGAATAAAAATCAGCAGCAAGTGAAAACCTTCAGGAGAGTAGAAGATGCAGATACCTCGGCCTCTTCGTGGGCGATGTAAGGACGATGCTCTGATGGTTGAGATAAAAAATGAAACGACGTACGCTGAGTTCCTCTTAAAAGTGGGTGCTGAAGTTAAAGGCACTAGCGGAGAATGTGGTGAAAACCAGACGCACCCATAAATGTGAGATGTTCTTCGAACTGAAGAAGAATCCTACCATCAAGACGCTCGTTGAAAAGTCCCTTGGTGAGGAGGCGATAGTAAGAGCTCTATCTCAGGAAACAGTGTTCTAGTGCAAGGATCTGGACGAGATCACAACATAAAACGAGCTGAGAAGGAGGGTTAAGGGACACTGTGATCTTGGAAATACTCCAATTACAATCCGGTTGAGGAAGGTGTACGGTATCACAAAGCCGGCGGCTGTTGGAGTCAGGTCGAGTAAAAGTTGGGTAGTCGGTGTGCTCACTGAGGGTCGTCTCTCAAGTTGCAAAGGAATTAGAGAGATGCTTTAAATGCGTGAGTTTTGGTCACCAGGCGAGGAACTGCAAAGATTCTGATAGATCTGATCTGTGCAGGAAATGCGGGGAGAAGGGACATTTTCCAACTGCGATGCATACTTTGCAAAAAGGAGGACGGAAACGACAACATGAAAGGGGGCTTCAAATGCCCAGTATATAAAAAGGCGACAGCAGGTCGGCAGTAATGGAGGTAATCCAAATTAACCTCAATCATTGCGACATAGCTCAGCAACAAAACCAAAGTGTGACGTCGTAATAATTGCGGAACCATATCGTTTTCCTCCCGATAACGAAAACTGGATAGCAGCTAGAGCGGCGATGGCTGCGGTACAAGTGATGGGTAGAATACCCATCTAGGAAGTAGTGTCCGGTTCAAACGAATGGTTCGTGATTGCCAAAATCAACGGGGTCTTTGTATGCAGCTGCTATGCACCGCCAAGGTGGATCATGGTGCCGTTCCATCAAATGCTGGATGCACTGGCCGAGAAGCTCATTGGAAAAAGACCAATCGTCATCGGAGGAGACTTCAATGCTGTGACGTAGGGCAGCAGATGTAACAATGCTAGAGAGTGCAGCCTGCTAGAAGGATGGCAAAACTGGACGTTACACTATCGAATGTAGGTACCACCACCAGTTTTCGGAAGGACAGTCGTGAATCTGTCTACGATGTTATCTTCTGTCCGCCGCTGATGACATTTATGAACTAGATAGTGTGTGAAGAGTATACCCATAGCAATCATCAGGCGATCAGGCATAGCGAAATCTTGTTGCAAAACGATGGACAAATAGTTGCGGGCGGAAGTGTAACACGAAGGTCTTAAACAGGGAACTCGTTGTTGAAGCACTGCGGTTCGACAATCGAATGTCGACAACGAACGCAGGCGAGCTGACGAATTCGTCTGAACCAGAAGACGTGTCCATAGAGCTAAAACCTCAGCAGACAGAGAGGGATGCTGTTCCGATTGGCCAGGGCCGAATTAAAGCTCAGTAATACGAACTGCTACAAGGAACGACGCGTACCGCATTGTGATGGCGAAGATCAAAGGCTCAACAAAGGCTGCAGAGCTATGTCTGGAAAACACTGAAGGTTATCGTAGATTGACTTATTCCGGCGCACGATCCAACGATGTGGCCACGTACACCTTATGGCGAGGAGGAAAGAAGTAACGCTGAGGGCACGTAAGTCTCAAACGAGGAGCTCGTGGCAGTGTCGTGCTGACCTTAGGTGAAGAACTCCCGGACCGGATGGAATCCCTAACGTGGCTCTGATAGTGACAGTTCAGGCATTTCAGGAAATGATCAAAGATGTGCTGCAAAAATGTCTAGAGGAAGGACTTTCCTCTAGACATTTTCATCCTGAACATTTCTGAAATGCCTGAACGTTATTAAACGTTACGGATTCCATCCAGTCGGCAGAAGCTAGTGTTGTTACCGAAGCCAGAAAATCTCCGGAGGATCCAGCGTTGTATAGGCCATTATGCCGGTTGGATACGTTCGGGAAACTCCTGGAGAGGATCATCCTTAGCAGGCTGACGAAATTGACCGAGAGCGAGCACGGGCTTTCGAGGATGTAATTGTGTTTTCGGAAAGAGTAGTCTACGGTGGATGCAATCCGGACAGTGGTCGAGATAGCCGTAAAGTCATGCAAATAGAAACGTAGAGGCGATCGATATTGCGCTGCTGTAACTATCGACGTCATGAACGCCTTCAATAGCGCTAGCCGGGCTATAGCCGAGTCGCTGCACAGAATGAGGGTCCCTGATAACTTGTGCAGAATTCTTAAGAGTTACTTTCAGAACCGGGTGCTGATCTAAAAGACATCTGTGGGGTGGAAATCGGTGAACATCGCGGCGGGAGTTCCGCAAGGTTCCATTCTTGGCCTTGACACTTTGGAACGGGATGTACAACGGGGTGCTAGCGCTGAAGCTTACCATAGGCGTAGTTATCGTTGGCTTTGCCGACGACATCGTATTGTCAGTGACAGGCGAAAAACTGGAAGAAGTGGTGATCATACGGAGGTATTGTTGGCCAGCAACTGCAAAGTGGTGCAGCGAGTAGAAATCGTCTTCGGAGGGCATGCCATAGTCTCGAACCTTGTGCTGTAGTATATGGGTGGGATGATCGATGACCGGCTAAACTTCAACAGCCACATAGATTATGCCTGTGGGAAGGCGGCCAAGGCCATTAATGCGGTAGCCAGAATCATGCCGGATAGCTACGGACCTAGCAGTAGTAAGTGGCATCTACAGGCTAGTGTATCATTATCGATATTGAGATACCCAGGGTTGCAGCGCTGGGAACCAAGTAAAACCGAATTTGAACAGTACGTTCAGGCACATGAACATGCGAGTCGTCATGAGTGCGTACAGAACAAGTTCATCGGAGGCAGTATGCGTCATTGTCGGAATGATCCCTATTGGCAGAGGAGTTCGGCGGAGTCAATGGCTGATGGTTCTGATGGTGCAACAAGGATACGGAACAAGGATCTTCTCTGTATCGTTATAATTTTAGTATGTGTTTCGGCTGCCATTTTTTTCGGTCCTTGGCAGCACTTCGCCAGCTTCGAAGTATGCGAAGGGTCCGCAGATCGCTTCTACTTGATCAATCCACCTTCTTCCTTGCGCGCCTCTTCTTATTGTGTTTTTTGGATCGTTATCGAGAATATTTTTAGTTAGGCTGTCGTCCGATATATGCTCGGCCCACGTGGTCGAAAGATTTTTTCGATGTGAGCGATAGAAGGTTCTTACAGCAACTGATGCAATTCGTGTTCCATTGTCTATGTCTAATCTACCGGTCTAATTAATGTTCTGTAGATGGTCAACTTAGTAGTTCAGCGAAATTTGTTCGATCTTAGCGTTTTTCGGACTCCAAGATGTATCTCTATGTTGGTGTCATTATCGGCAGTCACCAATAATGAGCCCAGACACACGAATTCGTCTACCGCCTCGATTTCATCACTGTCGACCTGAACTCGTGGTGGGAGGCTAATATTGTTCTTGCCAGTTTTTCATGTGAATAGCTCGCTTGGGAGGTGGTTAACACCAGCAGTTTTGTTCTTTTTTAACCGACCAATTTGCTCCTCAAATCCCTGGAGGGTTGGGGTCGAAACCCTGTCATCTTTGGTGCGTGTTCCGTGCTTTATAACCGTGCCATATTCATTTGCAGTAACATTGCCGGTGTTCGTCAAAGTACTGCTTCCACATATTGATCACCTAATACTCATTTGTGTGTTACCTTCCAAGGCATCGTGGTCTCATATTCAAGAACAGTTGCGCCAAGCTGCTTTTCTGTTGGTAGGATGGTTTCCAGCTTTTGCACATTTTCCTGGGCAACTGCGGTGTCTCGTAGAAGCTCAATGTTAGGACGCGGCATCCGATTTCGAAGCGTTTTGCACGCCGTCCAATGTTTTGGGCGCATATATGGTGGTCCGAGTCTATATTGGCACTGTGGTAGGTGCGAACGTCTAGCGATATCGGAGGAGACTTTTTCGGTTGGAACAAACTGTACATTGTCTCCCATCCTACCTTTCAATGAAGACTTTGAAGCCCCTCCGCGGACAGCCATCATACACTTGCTCTAGCTGCGCGATGAAGGCTTCGTCATCCCTTCGCATGGGCAGTGTATGTTAGTGATGCTGTAGTTGAGGAAACGGCACATGATCCCTATGAGTTAACGCAATTCTTTGAGCACAACAAAGAAAGTGTCCAGCTCGTTAGTGATGCCACAGCTTTGGTGAAAAGTAGTCGCCCGATGCCATTTTTTCAGTACTTTCTTTCCTGTCCAGCAAAGTTACTGAAATTGAAGTTGCATGGTTGCAGTTCGTCGTTGATTATCCTATCGCAACCCGTGAAGCAGAGCGATTTGAGGATCCATGTTCCGAGTTTCCAATTACAGTCCTTATTTTAGCGCCCAGGTCTATGGCTATTGACCTGTTCCTTTTGTATTATTTGCAACGGTTGGGCCTTTCCCAACCCCCACGAAGACTACGTTCAGCCGCCCCTAACATGGAGAACAAATCTCAGATATACTGCACCTCTTCGAAGGGACCAGCCCACCTTCTCTGTCAGCATATGATCAAGGTCCCGTCGGGATTGGTTACCCGTTTCCTATCATATCCCAGTCGGCACCACTGAAAGGTAGGGATAGAAGTTACTGGGCAGTAAGCTAGGGATCTATTTTATACATTCTGAATGGGTATTTAGAAAAGTTGTCTGGGACCTCTGCATATCGATCTCTTCTCTTTTTTGCCTCACTCCTAGGTATGAGTGGACTTTCGGACCAAGTAATGTTTTGAAGTCCTTAAATGCTAAGATGAAGTCTCTTGTAAACCCTGATTGATATTTCTAACTTAAACCTTTCCTTTCTGCATCTTCCAGGTCGACGGTCAAAAGTTCATGGGTCACGGACGAAGTAAAAAGTTGGCGCGGATTGAAGCTGCCGCGGCAGCCCTGCGGAGTTTCATCCAATTCAAAGACGGTGCCACACTAACCCCGATCAAACCACTGCAGAACGTGGACTTTACCAGCGACGATCCGATGATCGAGAACAGCATCTTCCCGTTGTCGGATCCGCCTGCGCTGCCGGAATCGATTGTGACTACTCCGGTGGCTGCTGCGGTTGTGACAACACCGAACAACAAGTCCAAGGCAGCGTCCGAAAGGGAACACAAGGAACGCCAGAACGGACCCAACCACAACAATAACAATAATAATACCAACAACAACAACAACAACATCAACAACAATGTGCACTCAACAAACAACAGTAATTCCCCTTATCAGCCCAGTCCAAGTTCAAATTTCAGCCATCATAACAGTACTACCACTAGTTACTATCACCAAACCGCTAGCCCTAACAGTACTACTAGCAAACCCAGCTACAATAAGAATAACATTAACAATAACAACACTACTTCCGGTTATCCAACATCCCCTCCCAGCTCCCACTGTATCAATAGTCCATCACCACAAGGTCACATACACCCCCTTCACAACCAGCACCTTTACACCTACAACAATAACAACGGTCACTATTCGAGTTATCACTACCACAACCAACACCAAAATTATCAGCAACTGCAAAAACCGCCACAACAACAACAACAACAAAACCACCCCAACCAAAACCAAGTGGTGTCGCATCAGCAATCATTGGCGCAGTCTACCAATCACTACTACAGCAAGACCGGCAGCAGTGTGAATGCCTTCGCCGCGGCCATTGCATCGGTTGCCTCCAACTCCTCTTCCACCAAAATTGACAATACCACCAAAACCACCACCATCACTACCACCACGAACCATAGCAGTAATGCCAACAATAGTAATAATATTTTCTTTACTACTAATACTACTACTACTACCATCCGACTAACCGATAGTAATAGTAATAGCAATAGCAACTGTTCCAACTATTACCACTTTCAACCAAGAAAGCGTTTGACCAGTGTTATTAATTATGAATCCTTTAATGCTCCACCACCACTACTACCAACGCCCAAATCACCACTACTGCCAACACCACCAACACATCGACACGTTCGTGTACAATTGCCACCACCACCACCACCATCACCAAAATCATCTCGGCAACTACCACCAGAATTAGCGACTACTACTGCTGCTTGTCCCCCGTCAGGCGCCGCCGCTGCTGCCATAAACAATAGCAGCGGCAACAGAGCTGCTGGTGGTAGTGGTAGCCCTGCTTCAAGCAATTCCAACATCAACTCGAACAACAGCAACAGCGTCATCATCATGGGCATCGACAGTAGCAGCAGCAGCAATAGTAGCAGTAGTAGCAGCGTGGGTGGTGGCATGACGCCGACGGCTGCTGCTGCAGCGACCCCCGTTAGCGCGCATAACGGCCATCGGCAGGTGGTCGAAAAGATACAGCAAAGTTTAGATCTATTTAAAAATTCCAATGAAAAGAATGTAGCATGGAAGAAGCGATTAGAAAGCAAGTATCTTTTTCAGTTTTATATTCAATTTTCTTTTTTTCATTTCTTTAAGTATATTACTCATTTTTCCTAAGTTGTTCGTTATCTGTGTAATATCTTAGTAGTCACAGTTGTTTTCCCCCTGTTCCATACAACCGTACACACCTATGAATTCTTTAGCTTTGGGAGTTTTTGGTATTAGTATCTCTTCCGTACTTGTACTTTCGATCTAAAGTATTGTCCCATTCACCCGGTACGACAGCATCGGTAGATTCTATGTTAGTGCTCACCCGGAAATTTCCAAAAAAACTCACTCAGTAGGCCTACTGTCAGCAGCATCTGTGGCATTATGGTTTCGATGTATTGGTTGTTTTTTTTTCGTTTCATTGTATGGGATTATTTCTGTCACGTAAACACTCACATAGACATCGACACTTACACCACAAATTTACTAATCGATGTGTGCTATAACTGTGCTTGTATGCAACTATTGCTATCTATTTGTGTATTTCTGTGAGTTTGTATTGCATACCGAAGTTTTTCTTGCAGCGGTTTAAAAATGGAGGGCAAATCATGATAGAGCTAGAGGGCAAATCAGACTTCCTCGATTTTTAAATAAGGTGACAGGAAGCTGGTTTGACTGAATTGTTTTCATCTTATGGGGCATACACACGCTCAAACCTAGTTGTACAACACGCAGCGAAATATAGTTTCGATATTTATAAAATTATCTTCTAGGTCTTTGCCGATTGTTCCGGTCCGTATTAACTTCTGTATTATTTGTAACATTGATTTTTTTAATGGCGGCTTGTTGGGCCTTCCTAAGTCCTTGTCTTGCCGGAGGGCCATCGTGCACAGCACTGTTTAGAGTGCCACGCTGGCACGAGGACAATGATCAGCCGCTCTAACATGGAGAACAGATGCTGTTTTGAGCCGCCCCTGACGTGGAGAACAGACGCCCAGATAGACTGCATTCTTTGAAGTGGGCAGCCCTCCTTCCCTGTCAGCATATGACTAAGGTTCCACCGGGGTTGGTTACCCTATTTTTCCAATGGTTACTCAAACCTCAGTCGGCACCACTGGGCTGTAAGGATAGGAAGGTAGAGACTGGACAAGTGACTAAGGATCGTAATAGGATCTATTTAATACCTGCAGGTACGCATTTTCCAGTCATTTACCTACCAAATTGTCCAACGATTTTGCTTCACCGACGACGTTGATATCGTAGGTTCGTAGACGTAACTTTGAGGCGATGGCGGAAACGTACATCAGACTTAAGGCTAAAGCTGGTAGGATTGGACTTGTGATTAATGCGTTGAAATCAAAATACATGAAGGGAAGAGGCTCACTAGAAGACAATGTTAGTCTCCTAGCACGAGTTCAGATCGACGGTGACGTAATCGAGGTAGTAGACGAATTCGTGTATCTGGGCTAATTTGTGACCGCCGATAACAACACCAGCAGAGAGATACGAAGGTGCATAATGGCTGGCAATCGTGCCTTCTTTGGACTCCGAAGGACGCTAAGGTCTAGCAACGTTCCTCGAACTACAAAGTTGACCATCTACAAGACATTAATTAGACCGGTAGTTCTCTACGGCCACGAAACATGGACATTGCTAGTGGAGGACCAACATGCCCTTGGTGTCTTTGAACGGAAGGTACTGCGTACGATCTACGGTGGAGTGTAGATGGAAGACGGAACGTGGAGGATGAACCACGAATTGCACCAGTTTGGTTAGACTGGTAGTTGTATACGGCCACAATACATATGAACTATGCTCGTGGAGGACTAAGGCATCCTTGCTGTCTTTGAACGAAAAGCGCTGCGTACGATCTACGGTCGAGAGGCAGATGCAAGACGAAACGCGGGGAAGGTGAATGAACCACGAATTGCCTAAGTTGCAGGGAGAATCCAAATGAATGCCAGGACATCATTCGGTCAGCCAAATCTGCTACCTGGACGAAATTCCATGACGGGATCAACCCTAGCCAAACCGCTCTGGGAGAGGTAAATACACTCAGTGGGAAGCGAGGGCACCTCTGAATCATCCTAAAGATCAGCGGACTTACGACCACTGACCCTACGACAGTTCTGCTTAGGGAAGTATGTTTTTCGTGGTGTCTGCCCTTAATCGATACCTGAACCATTTTTGCCGAAAGATCTGTTCCTGAAGACATCGACTTGCCCTGGTTGCGAAAGCTTCCACACGCTGGTCGGGCTAATCTTCTACATCTGCTTAATAAGAAATGGTGTGAGAGCACCCTCCCGCATTCCTGGTCTCACAGCCTCGATTTTATCAACAAGGCAGGCAAATCCGGCCATTCGCCACGGGACTGTAGACCTATCTCCCTCACTTGCTGTGGTCCCAAAATTATCAAACTGATGGTCAACCGACGGCTGTTCGATATCCCATGCACAAGCGGGCTGATTGACAACCGGCAACATGCGTTCCGACCGGGGTTTGGCACTCTGGACCATGCACAGTTTCAACCATCGCATCTGAGTACGTTCAGGTAAGCGAAACAGATGTGATCGCTAGACAGATCGGCTGGCTTGCCACAGTCCACCACTTTTCCACAGTTCAACTCAAGTTAGATTGAACGAAGTTTTCTCAGGTTTGCTTGCAGGTATGCAGATGACCACGTTCTGATGGCTGTCAAGAGCACCCTGCAGGCCTTGCGGAAGAAGCTGATCTAGACGGGAAGGCACGTAGAAAACTGGGCCCTTGGCTGCGGATTCGAACAGCCTGCTGGGATTTGAACAGCCTGCTGAAAAGTGCGCATACATCCACATCTGCAGTAGCTACCATCAATCTCTTCCTACGCCTGTCTATCTTGGCGGAAAACTCATCACTCGAAGCTCTACCACCAAGGGCCTCTGGATCCGGATCGACCGCTCTCTAACGATCACTTTGACGAGGTAAAATCCAACTGCCGTACCCGATACAGCGTCCTTCGAACCATCGCAGGACGCCATTACAACTAGTGCAACAAGGCTACGAGTTGCCTTTGTCATCATCAATATCCGCATCACGAACGGGAGTAACATTACGAGCCTCGCCAGGCAGTTGGTAGCGGAAAAATAACCCCGATCTAATACACCGCGATCGGATTTCCTCTGAACTTCTTCTGTCCCCTTATGGGATTTGTGCCTGCGTCGAGGCAGGAGCACTCCCATTCAAGTATTTCGTCACATCTTAGTTGTAGAGACGTGCTGCAGGTTTTCTCGAGAAGACAGCTGGTCCTAGCAGAGGAGACTTCCACCATGAGGAGTCAAACAAACTTGTCAACCAGGAGGTTGGAACCCATCCACAGTCAAGCTTGATGATACCATAAAAAGGGCCCTTAGAGCGGGATCCAACCCGAAGGTGGCCCTGCAGACTGACTGGAAGAGATCACACCGTGGACCGATACAGTGGAACTGTATTTGCTACACAGATGACTCGGTCAGGCAAGGTAGAGTGGAGATAGGAATCGTCGATTTCAGTGTCAGTCAATTTCACAAACTCCCAGCAAAGTGCTCAATTTTTCCGACGGATCGCAATAACCGTACAAACCGAGTGGCCTTTCTTTATCCTCTCGGACTCAGCCAGTGTTGAGGCGGCTCTCGAATCAGAAACCCCATCCCACACATGGATTCAGGCAACAATGTTACACGCCCCTCTCCCACTGGGATAGCGGGGATTCTGGGTTCTGTGTTCTGGATTCTGGGACACTGTGGCATCCCAGGCAATATCGAAGTAGATCAGCTAGCCCTAATGGGTAGGATGGGTAGGCTTTTCGCCCACAGCATCCCCGGTGATGATGCCAAAAAATGGGTCAAGTGCACAATTCGTAATGCATGGTCCAAAGAATGGGCCCACTACTTTTATTAGGAAAATCAAAGGGGTTACTTCCTCGTGTGGGTGGACCCCCACAATCACCGAAATGATGAAGACCTGCATCGTTAGCCTCCTGTTCGGTACACGGTCAATAGCATTCTATGGTCTCGTCTGTTATGCTGAGGAACAGTATACATCCATGCCTCTCACCGATGACTGCCCGTTTAGGATTGGACAAGGCTCCGTTATGCAGGACTCTGAACGTGAAAGCCTTGTACTGCGCCTCGATGCGGTTGCTGATTTTATCCGGCAGTCCTTTGCGCCTTAGAGCGCCCCAAAAATGTTCGTAACCGAGTCTTGGAATTCGTTGGCCTGCTCCAGGATAATTCGGAGCGTGAAAATATGAAACTAAACTAAAATATGGTCATCACAAGATCTTCCGGCACGGAAATCTGCCTGGGAGTTCATCAACGCTTGCTTGTCCCGTGGGCAGCCGCCTTCTTTTGAGCTTAATACCGGTGGGGGGACTCGTACTTGGCTCTGCATCTTGGCCGCTTTATCGCGGCGTCGGCTTCTCTACGCCCAGAATGGTATTTTCGTCTGGGCGACGACGAACAGAGCAGTTTTTGATTATGAGTGAATACTCTCTGTGTTAGATTTTCAAAAAGAACGTCTCAACGCCATATCAGTAAATGACAAAACTTTATTATTTTAGATTTTGCTGAAACTTTGCAAACGTGTTCGGAATAACGAACGGAAGCGAAACGGCAATGGCAGCGGAATAAGCCAATCAGACGAAACCTGCTTGTCGGATAGCCGAAACTGATTATATCCAAGTTGATTCCAATTGGACATATCGACGTCATGTGAGACAACTGTCAAACTTGCCGTTTCCGTTCAATTTCCGTCCACGTTGATTGATGACCAGCAGGAATACAAGACTTTAGTCTTCAGCAAGGCTGGTCAGTAGGTCAAGAACTTTTGATTTGTGACCAGTAGTTCAGGATATTTTCATTATGCGCGCCTAGTGTACAAGTGGTTTTCCTGACTAAGTCAGTTTCAGTTCATCTCGCGTACTATATACTACCGTTGATAGCATAGCCCTGAATACAGAGAGACGCGAAAATGCCTCAGTTATAAAATCAGACACCGGCAACAAAGCAAACTAATTTTGCAGCTGAGAGGTGTGGCTATTTCTGAATTCTTCATGGAATGAAACTATAAGAAATTTAAAAAAGAAGACCATTTGAACCATTTGATATCCGTTTTTGAGGACCCGGATAGGGAAAACATATGTTTAACCTGTTCATACGGAGATTTGTATGGGAGCATAAATAGGTAATTTTTAAATAAAAAATTGAACTACTTGCACTAGTAGCACTTAATTGTAATCTCAATGCAAACATTTTGTAGGTTTTTCTGATCAAATGGTGTTTGAATGAAATCGTTGCGTTCAGTTGAACGAGAGTTATTAGCGTTCAAAAACCTTTCACTTTAGCGTAACGCTCTCATTTTTCAAAATTTTGAAATGGCACGCGGTATAGAAAAAAGAAACGTAGTCCTACGTTTAAAAAAATATATAAGCGCTTCTCAAAAGCTACTCTTGAATCCAAACAATATATCCTTATGCCAAAAACCGTATTCTGTTATACTGAATATGTTGCGAAATTTTGTCCAAATCCAAGCGGCACGTGTCAAATTTCGACATTTTTTAGCCAGCTTCGCCTTGAACTGATCAAAAGCGTCTTTTCAGGATCAGAATGTTTCAAACAGTTGTGTGGTTTATTTAAAAGACTTACAAATTATGATAAAAACAAGCAGTTTTCCTGGCCTTAAGTGCATCAAATTTAGAAGCTTATTTGATATCTTTAATTATTTTGTCAGTATGCAAAGTGGGCAAAAATGAACCCAAACCTACAAAGAATTGATGGAATTAAAGAAAAGCGTAAATGACTAATTCTTAAAGGAAAAACTCTCACAAACTCACTGTTCCCTATTTTATCTTTAAGTAAAATTGGCATCGATTCGTCACACCTAATGAAACTGTGCTCTGAAAGAAATTGAACGCACTATTTATAGATTTATTCTCTCAGAAAAAAATGATGGTCAATTTAACCATTATTGGGGGTTAGGATGACTATGACAGTATAGTGATTTTCAACCGACTACGATCATGGTCAAAACAGCCTTCAAAAATAGTCGATTCAACATTTACCATAAGGTCGGAATAGTCCTTGTTACTGTGACCATAGTCAAGAATGCTATGAACGTGGGGAATTCGACCATTTCCATGGTTATTGTAACCATTATATGCAATGGTCATCTTGACCATGATTTAATGGTCGGTACAACAATGGAATTTTTCTCAGTGTAGGTTTTGGTCCATTTTTGCCCACCGTGGGGTGCTTGAAATACCATTGCACATTTTGCATGATATGAAGCATTCAGTCGAGACTTTTCAATAGTCTGTTCCTCAGAATATTGGTGTTCAATTTGATAACCAATTGCCGTCCCCTTTCAGCAATTTTGCTTCATTCTGCATTCGCGCGACCTTTCTCGTTACGGACTAAAGCCTGTCCACGTTAAAGTTCGGACACCAAAATAATAGCAGCAACAAGAATTTACATATATTTCAACAAAGAGTTTCCGCTTAACTAGAGCCCAGTATTTCTCTATTGGGCGAAGTTCTGGACAGTTTGATGGATTGGCTGTTTTTGGTACGCATTTGACCACGTGTACATTATACAATTCCAGGACGGATTTCGCAAAGTGACAAGAGACCAAATCAAGTCAAAACAGAGCTGTAGAGTCGTGGCTTCTGGTAAACGGTAGTAAACGCTTTTGCAGACATTCTTTCTCCTACACATCCCTATTGATAGTGTCGGTAGAGACGACATTTTTAGATTTACGACCACAACTACATATGGCCTGCCAAAATCAAATACTTTTTCGAGAATTTGGACACTTTCTTTATCCGGAAATGCTCGGCAATGGCGTCCCTTTGCATTTCCGTTTTTAGTAAATGTTTCCAAAATTGGGTGTAAAGCTCCTTAGCACGACTTGTTGCAGTTAAATTTTGCTTGTCATCACGGTTGGGCACTTTTTTCACTATGTTTGTCTTCAGTCTTTGCCTCTGATTCACTTTTTGTACGTATGATTTTGACTTCTCAACCTTGCGAGCCACATTTCGCAAAGAAAGATTGGGATTTTTCTCAGTAATGGCTACCGCCTTATTGTCCATTTGTCGGGAGCATACTTTTCGATTTGTTCCACTACCAACCTTCCGATCCACAGTCAGGCGCTGGTCGAATGATTTACAAACACAAAACACGATACTTTTTGGTAGTTTTGGTTTCTTGGCAAGATCGCGTACCGATATATTCGGATTTTGCTGCCGTTCGTACAAAATGCGTTCTCCAGTGAATGTAAAAAGAATGTAAACATGTTTTGTACCTCGAATCGAAGTGGAGAGTTTCCGCTGTCATATAAGTGAAACGTCTCAGCGATCTGTGAAACAATTCAAAATCTACACTGAAAGAAAAGTGTCCGAGATTTAACGTGCATAGGCTTACTTTATCGAAATGGTATGGGACAATCTGTATGTGTTGTACAAATTATTATAGCGCGAGTGCTCAAAGGTTAATTTAAGGTTAAAACGCGGATCCTGGCCGTCCTTTTCAGAAGGACCAAAGTAATTCAACATCGATGAGTGTGTTTTAGAATCATTTTTATGAACTAACCTGAATTACCATTGCACATTCTGGATTGTTTAATGCGGATGCGTTTGCGTGAATTTGACAGTTTTCCCATAGGTTTTCTGTCAAATTTACGTCAACGCATCCGCAACGTATCAATTGTGGGTGACCCTTAAGGCATTGTAGAGAGTTAAATTGCCTGTTTCCCATTCATTCGTTAAGTCGTTTACTTCGAGGAAAGAAAGTGCATAGGGCTCTTGAATGCAAGAAACGGTGCAACGTACACGGAAAAAAAATCCGTGCTCAGATCCGTGAGCTGCAGTCTCGAATTCGAGAACAATATAAAATACACTGTGAACTGAATCACGTAATCATGAACTAAGTAACGTTTAAAGGGAAAAAATCCTGAAAACGTGAACTAGTTCACGATCCGTTTTCATTTTCGGAATCGTTTTTTTTTTTTTCTGTGTAGTCTGTGTTAAATATACGGTCGTGTCTTGTGCACAATCCTAATGTGTGAATCAGTCAGCAAACACGGCTACCACTTGGCCACCGAACCCACTTTTTATAACAACAGACAAATACGACTGACAACCATTAACATTGAACAATTCTAGACAAAATAGTCAAAACGTCGAAAGTAACATTTGTAAACAATAACATCTAGCGTATTTTTCTGGGATCTGCTTGGCTCAACAAACAAAATAGCACCAGAAACAGATAGAGAGAGTTAATACATTCCCGTCGGTTGTGGATATAGATGCTAGCAAATTTACGTTTTTAGTCATTGTTTAAAAATGTTACTTTCGACCTTTTGACGATTGTGTCTAGAATTTAAAGCTATACATGGATGGTTTGAATTCTTTAATGGAATATTTGCTTGACTAATCGTGGACAATAATATGTAAAACTGATGATTTTCCATTTTAAAAAACCTGTCCAGTACAAAAGTTATGAGGTTTCGAAAAAAAATATTCAAATATCGCCTTTTCTGGAAGCTGTTTACACCAATTTTTTTTCTTTGTTTTATGCGAAATGGTCATTATGCCAAACGAAATTTATGCCAAATGACCATTGATAATCCAACAGCTTATGCCAAATGACACTATGTCAAACGAATTTATCCCAAACGACCTTATGCTATATGGGGTAGCCCCCTCTAGAACTACATATGGTTGAAATAATGATAATGGCAAATCCCTCAAGCGTCATTTGACAAACATTGACTTCAGCTCCATCACTGCTGAAGGATCTGGTACTAATATGATTACGTCAAATGTCACAATGAGAAACTTTGTCGCAGACGGCAACTCTCTTTAGAGCTTTATTTTGCAACGTTAGACAGTGGTTCCATCTCTGCGGCAAGATCTTGGACTAATCTGATAATTATAAAATACAACAAATGACATAATGAAAAACTTTAACGAAGACGGCAACTCTCTAGAGCTTTATTTGGCAGAGATAGCTTGCAGCGCCATCTCTGTGGAATGATCTGGAACTAATATGGTAATGTCAAAAAACGACAAATGACTGGATTGTTTAAGGCAGTCTAGAGAGGTAAATTGTCTGTTTCCCGTTCATTCGCTAAGTCGTTAACTTTGAGGAAAGAAAGTTCATATGGCTCTTGAATGCAACAAACGATTCAACGGACACGGAAAAAAATCCGTGTTCAGATCCGTGAACTGCAGTCTCGAATTCCAGAACAAGCAAAAATACACCGTGAACTGAATCACGTGATCATGAACTTACTAATGTTTTTAAGGAAAAATCCTGAAAACGTGAACGGTCTGTTTTCAGTTTTGGAAACGGTTTTTTTTTCTGTGTAGTCCGCGTCAAAGATGTCTTGTACACAATCCCAATGATTTTTCTGCTAAGTAAGCAAACCCGGCTATCATCTGGCTACCGAACCCACTTTCTATAAAAACAGACAAATACGAGTGATAACTATTAATATTGAACAATTCTAGACACAAAAGTCAAAAGGTCCAAAGTAACATTTGTTAACAATTACATCGCATTTTTCTGGGATCTGCTTGCTTCCACAAACAAATTAGCACCAGAAAACGATAGAGGGAGTTAATACCTTCTCGTCGGTTGTGAATATAGATGTAAGCAACCTGGCATTTCCAGAAAATTTACGTTTTCAGTCATTGTTTACAATTGTTATTTGCGACCTTTTGACGATTTTGTCTAGAATTTAAAGCTGTACATAGATGGTTTTAATTCTTTGATGGAATATTTATTCGACTAATCGTGGACAATAATATGTAAAACTCATTATTTTCCATTAAAAAAACGGTACATATCTAAATATCGCCTTTTCCCGAAACTGGTTACACCAATTATGATACAAAAAAAAAAAACGAAAACAAACTTACCAAATCATAGAAAGTTCTGATAATTGGTATACATTTTTTTATCCAGGAATGGGTGCCATGAGACATTTTATTGTGCATGCTTAAGAAGTCGACTTTCACTAATTCACAGTTCATCAAAAATTGTGCCAAACTTACGGAAAAAAAAACCTGAAAAAGTTGTTGTGTTCAATAACTGTTTGCATGACCGTTATGATATAAGCTTACCGAGTGGAGTTGACTGAGTTCCGCTCACTAAGGACAACTGAATTTTTGAAAACGCTCTTCAGCTAAAAATTAGACAGATATAGAAGTTTAGCTCGTGAATTTTGAATGTGACAGGAAAAATCCAATGTATCAGTGACTCCTTTTTTCATACAAATTAATTTTTATTTTGAACCGTTTTTGGAGGAAAAAAAGAATGTTCATCTACTTCCATCTCTTCTCTATTTTTGGAAGGGCCCTGTGTTACTATGTACATCCGAAGCAACCTCACACAACACATCTTCATTATACACATATTCGTTTAAGTTAAGTTTTTCAAATCGTTTCGTTTTGCTTTTTTTTTCTTTTTCGATAATATTTTGCTTCAAACAGAAACGGGTTATTTCTCTTTTTTTTTCTTTTTTAACAACCATAGGTTTTGTATTTTGATTTGATTTTCGTCCAACCAAAAGCAAGCGACAAAATTTTCATTGATTTTTTCAAATAAATTTAAACTAACCTGATAGAGAAATCAAGTCCCGAAACGCGAAAATTTGCTTTCAAACTTCTCGAAAAATATAAAACAAATTTTTACACTTGGAATCTTCACCTATAGATGGCGCGCCGATAATCCCGACCGAAGGAGCCACAATGGGAAAAAGTATATAGATCGTTTTCTTGCCCCTCTCTTCTTCCGGTAGCAATACTAACTGAAAGCGCTTTTTGTAGCATCTGTTGTAAATACACTAATAACATGCGTGTAGATGTGTACGATTAGATGAACGAACGAGAAAGTCGACGATTCTCGTTCTCCTAGTGTGCCTCTAGCGGCTAGTTCGGATTGATTTCGTCTTGTTGTACATATGCAAACTAGCATTGCTGCCTGTGGACGCGAACTTCCGTCCAATGTTTCACGCTTCAAATCAAAGCTTGTTTTCCACAAAGCCTCAGAATCCCTTAGGGATTGAGACCAGCGCAAGAGAAGGGTTCCCAGCAACAGGAATCCCGACTCATAACGCTACATGTGGCTTAGCATTAGCTTGAATGCTAAGCGGCTATGTGGTCACCCGTTTGATGAATTCGATTCCACCGTTCCATGCGAAGCATGTTTCGTTGTTTGTCGATGTTATTTTTTTTGTGGAATTTTGAAAGTTTGAGTCATTAATATCCATATTTCTATTCTTCTTCGTCAACGAGAATTTGAGCCGGAACATTCGCTGGGAACCGTAACGTATCCCACGGACCTGACATCTGTTCAACCCTCTGTTCTTCGGAACGCGTCTCAATTAGACCTCTCCAGACTAAAACACTTCTTTTCACCATTTCTCACCGATTGATTGATTTTCTGCCATCCATTGTTTTGGTTTTGTGTTCCGTTTTCCTAATTCGTATGTGTTTGTGCAAAATCAAAACAATAGTTTTCTAACATTCGTTTATATTTTTCCACCCCATTTCCGCTCTTTCTCTCTATCTATTTCTCTTTAACCAAAATCACAAAAAAAATCCTCGTCGCCACTACTACTGTACCCGATTCCCCGGAATATCGTTATAAACCCTAAAACACACTCTGATTGCGTAAATGTATATCCTAACAAATTTCGAAAACCACCCTCCCGTGTTTTCTCTGTTTTCTATATTCCGCCCCCGCCGCCGTATGCCATTTGCGGTGCTCCAGAGCTCAAATCATCGGCGGTCAGTGCGTCGCGGAATGTGCCGCCCGGCCAACCGGCGAAGCCCCAGCCGGAGAAGGGACCGGTCATGTTGCTGCACGAGCTGTTCACCGATGCACACTTCGAATGCGTCTCGACCGATGGACTGCAGCACTCCAAGTTCACCGTGGTCGTGACGGTCGATAGCCAACGCTTCGAGGGTACCGGCCCGTCTAAGAAGATGGCGAAGAATGCTGCGGCCAAGGCGGCCCTCGCGTCCATGTGCAACATCTCGTTCAGCCCGCTGCAGCAGGCCAAGTTCGGCGTGATGAACTCGTCCACCGGTATGGGTAGCATGGGCATCGCGGGACCCGGTGGGACTGGCATCAACGGAGACGCCTCCGGGGGGTGCTACGATCAAAAGAACGTGGAACTGCCGCAGACGTTTGCCGATGCCGTCGGAAAGTAGGTGTTGAGCGGATGGGGTGTGAATTTGTGGTTGAATGATATTTTCTGTTCTCTTTTTCAGACTGGTTATCGAGAAGTTCAACGAAGTGATGAAGGGCAATGATGTGTACTCCCGACGGAAGGTACTGGCCGGAATCGTTATGACCCAGGGGTACGAGGCCAAAACTGCAAAGGTGAGTCAGGTGTGTTGGGTTGAAATATTCTGTGTGTTAATGACATACTTTACTCATGTCGAAAAATTGGTAGTGGGATTGTTCATCGAAGTCGACGGGTCAAATTTTAGATACTAGAAATTGTTGTCTGTGTTAGGGAAGTCACATCATAGACGTTTGGTTGAGTTCCTAACTCGAATTATAAACCTTTGGAAACGTTCATCAATCTCGTGGAGATCCTCGACATCTGAAAAAGTGCGTATCATCGACGTCAGACGGTTCATGATGGCCAAACGTACTTCGGTAGCAACGAGGTTGAAGCATGAAATCTCAGCGAAGCATTCTTGGGGATATTCCAATATTCAGCACCGAGACACCAAGTTTGAAGCAGTCGACGTCCGCGCTTAGTAAGTTTGGCATTGAAAGAAGCTTTCCGAAGCACCAAATGTACCATGTACAAAACGCTCATAAGGCCGGTTCTCTACGGACATGAGACTTGGAACATGCTCGAAGAGAATTTGCAAGCACTTGCTGTATCCGAGCGACGCGTGCTTAGGACCATACTTGGCGGTGTGCAGGAGACGGTTTGTGGCGGTGGAGAATGAATCACGAGCTCGCTTATATTTATGGCGAGCCAAGAATTCTGAACGTGAAAAAGCTGGTAGGATACGCTAGGCAGGCATGTTGCGAGAATAGCGTTTGCCTCAATTTCAGCTGGTACAAGAAGCTATGGCGCGCAGCGGGCTAGATGGCCATGGGAGCCGTACCGTGATGTGACGCAGTGCCAGCAGTGCCTGGACTTTGGTCACGGTAACCGGAACTGCAACGTTAATGCCCGCTGCAACAACTTCGCCCAAAATCACACCACATCCAACTGTCCCATCGAAGGCGTACAAGTGCGCTAACTGTGGGGTGCCCATCAGGGATCCGATCGTCAATGCCCGAAACGCCTCGACCGCCAACCAACCGGGACGGACAATTCGTGGTAGTCGCCAACCAAACCCGTGTGACCAAAGTACTACCCCTCAAGCAAATCCCGGCCTTTCTGGTGGACAGTGTACAAAACGCTTATAAGACCGTTGGTTCTCTACGGTCATGAGACTTGAACTATGCTCTAAGAGGGCTTGCAAACACTTGCTGTATCCGAGCAACGCGTGCTTAGACCATCTTTGGCGGTTTGCAGGAGAACGGTGTGTGGTGGCGACGAATGAATTACGAGCTCGCTTAACTTTATGGCGAATCAAGTATTTTTAGGGTGGTAAAAGCTTAAAGGATACGCTGTTCAGCGCATGTTGCGAGAACGGCCTTCCGGAAGAGCTGACCAAGTTAATCAAGGCTACGATGGGTTGAACCCAGTGCTGTGTGAGGATATTGGGTGGAGTATCGGGTTCATTCTAATCCCGCAGGGTGCTTTGGTGCAAGGTGATGGAATCTCATGCCTGTTGTTCCACATTGCTCTTGAAGGTTTTATGAGACCGCCAAGTGACAGTTCATATTGGCTCCCGTCGTTGTATCCGCCAGACTATGAACCTAGTGACTATAATGTAGCAGTGTAACGATTGACAGCGATGAGATCGAAGTAGTCCAGGAATATGTCTATCTCGGGCTCACTTTCGACTGCGGAAAATGATAACAGCCGTGAGATCTAGAGACGGTCAAACAGATTTAGCTCCCGTACGAAAAAAATAAAACTCTACGAAGATCGGCTGTTCTCTACGGCCATGAGACGTTGACAATGCTTGAGAAAGATTTACGAGTACCCGAAGTTGCCAAGCGAAAGGTGTTAAGGACCGTCTTTGATGGAGTGCAGGAGAACGGAGTCTGGAGGCGAAAGAGGAACCAGGAGGAACTCGCTGACGAATCCAGTATTCGTTAGGTGGTCAAATCTGGACGAATACCTTGTAAATCGTGTTCGATGGGAATATTGTTGGTCCAAGGCGACGAGTGGCTTAACGACGACCAGGTGGAGCAAGATCTAGGGATTATAAGTACGAAATTCGAGGGAAGTAGACATGAACCGAGAACATTGGAGGGATATTGTATATTATTGTATAATAAGGTCATTCCGTATTGTTATAATGACCTTATGCTATGAAAATAAAAATAAAAATAATGTTGCGAGAATGCTGGACACAGTGCAGTGTTGTTACACGGTATGGTGATGATGTTCGAATTCGGCTGGTACAATGAGGCGTGGAGCGCAGTGGGCTAGATAGATAGACCAGGTACTCAACGATCTGGCGAGTGTGGGCCTCAGTCGAGGATGGAGATACAGCCGCGAATGGAATGTCGTAGCGTGAAATTGATGATTCGGAGCTATCTGTATGGATGTTAACCAAAGGAATAAAATAATATGTGGTCCTTTCGTGATAAACATTCAGAAAATCAAATCAATCACATCTCCCTGGGCACTGGAAAAACCTTGTGGTAGCTTGAAAGCTACCAGGGCTTATCTGGATCTTTACCCAAACGGGAAAGATGCAAACCAGTGTTTCCAGGGGTGATGTGGACCAGAAGTGCATTTGAACCCACTAGTAGTAGCATTTTAACTTTTGATTTGACACCTTTCCATCATTCTTCATACAATATAGAATCTGTATAATTTCAATAATATTACTACTTTTCAAAGAATCGTCTATTTATTTTAATACTTTTATTATAACTGAGTTTTAATATGGGTCTGCCATTTTCTGGAAAGCATCACCACACAGATTCTACATTTGGTTTGGCCGTTTTGGAAGAGGAGCGAATTTGTTTGTATATTTCTAGAACATAAAAGAAACAAAATGAGCCTGGTAGAGTCCACAGTGGAAGCAATCCGGAGTCTCATGGACAGTCAGGCATCTCGGCCTCTGGTTGGAACAAGACCAAGTACCCGCCCAAGAAAGACCTACGTGGACGAAGCACATGCATGCAAGTATCATCTAAGGCGGTATGTTCCCAACAAATCAAAAGTAATAACAACAGAGTGGGTAAGTAAATCAGTTAATATTTCCAAAACTACATACGCATCATACATACAAACATAACTATATATTAAAAGACCGCCCACAAATACCCATGTCCAACAGAGCAGCTTATTTTCCCGATGAGTCTAACGTCAAATACTTTGTTCCATTTGGGAATGTAGAATAAGGGAGATAGCTATTACATTGTCACACCTGTACTACATTAAATTGCGCACGTGACACGAATATCACTAACAATGTAATGACACGAACAAAGTACAAAAAAACAAAGTACAAAAACACGGACTTTAACAAATACCTGAACAACAAAACGCATACACTGACTGATACTGAATCCCAAAAATTTTCAAGAAGATTATGTGAGATGATTTCGAAAGCCCGGTGTTCATTTGGTCACCATAGAGTAATCCTTCCGGCATAATCACTTGAGATTTTTCAAAAACCAACCCCGATCATTGCAATCCTATGGGGATAAAAAAAAAAAAAAAGAATCAAATCAATCACATCTGCATAAACTAAAAATGACGACGGAGCCTTCTTGATGTCCGGAATAAACGATATACCGGCATCACATCTGACCATAACCTTCTCATCGGCGGGATCCGCCTATGCATTGTGCGGATCCAGCGACGGGAGGAAACCGTCAGACGGCGGGTTAACAGATCCAGCTGCGAAGAGATCGTTTGTTGAAGAACTTGGTTCCCGAAGGTGGGAGCGTTGAAAAGCAGTGGACGGCTTTCAAGAATGCCTTTGTCGAAACAAGCGAGATTAAGCTGGGTGAGCTGCGCACACAGCGAACATAGTGGATTACTAATAAAACCTTAATGAAGATTTAGATCAACCATTTATGAATCCCGTCAACTGTGTTCGGTTCTACAGAAGGAAGAAAAACGCCGCTGCCAACGGGACAAGCGTGAATGGGTGAATTCTCTGGTAAACGAAGGGAAGAAAGCCGCAATAATTGGCAATATCCGCCTCCTCTATGATATCTCACGGCGTCTGAGTGCAGCAAGGATGAATCCGAAGATGTGGATCATACGCTCCGAATCAGCCTGGAGCAGTTCATCGAATTCCAAAGATCCCTCTACATGGTATTCATTGTAAGCCAACGCTAGATCCGTCCAGTACACCGCGTCTTCGTCCTTATGGGATTTCTTGATGAACGACGCAATTTCCGGCAGGCATGATTTCATTTCCATAATTACAGCCAATTCACGACGATTTACCAACGAATCTAAAGTCTGAAATAATCGACTCATCCTTCACTTATCCGATCGCATGGTTACAAGACATAGTAAAGCCCGATTTGCATGACAGCTAAATTGTTCGTTCGATGTTACTTAATTCCAAGGCAACATTACTGCAATAAGTAATCGGTTCATAAGGACAATTTTGTCGCGCCGCAACTGTCATTGTAGCCCAGCCTTAAGACACACTGGTAACAGTCAAACCAATACCACAAAGAACTAAGGAATGTATCGAAAATAAGCTTTTCACGTACATTTGCGTTGTACGCCTGTATTAATGATGGTTTTAATGTGTTCATCATAGCATGCTGTGCGTTTGACTGTCATCTTTCGTATGTTTACTCGTTTGCACGGTTAACATTCTTCGTTTTAAAAATGTCGCGCATTGGAAAAGGCGTAAAAATTAAGGTTCTGGACACATGGCTTCGTGAAGAGGGTGTTACTATGCGACAATTGGCTAAACGCTTGGGAATTCATCACGCAAGTGTAAAATTAATCATAACCAATTTTCGGGAACACTTTTCTTTGGTCGGAGGAGGCCGAAAACCCAGATCTTCCAACCCCTAACTGCATCAGAAAGTGGTAGCTTTAATTCGGAAGAACATCATGGCCGATGCGTGATTTGGCCGATAAAACGAAAACCAGCGACGGAATGATTCAACGTATCATGAAACGGAACAATCTGAAGACCAACAAGAAGCAGAAAATTGCCAAACAAAGTGTAGAACAGAGGCAACTCGAAGCAATAAGAGCCCGGGAATTGTATTCCTGAGTTTTACAGCGACCGTGTATGCACGTGATGCATGTATTTTGATGAAGAGTTATGTCAAAGAGGGCTCAAAAACCCTTCCAGGTCAACAATATTACACTGCCGTCGTAGGTTAGGATGCAGCCAGGTCGAAAAGTGCTGGTATGGCAAGCAATATGTTCCTGCGGTATGAAGTTTCCCTTTTCTACACTACCGGAACAATCAATGCGGAAATCAATCGTTCTGTTTGTCTGCAGAAGAGGTTGCTGCCTTTATATCAAAAGCATAGTATTTAGCCTCGGCTCATTACGCCAAAACAACTCTAGTTGGCTCACGGAAAGGGTGAGCCAAATTGCTCTCAGGCTCGGCCCATCGAACGCTGTTGGGCGATTGTGAAGAGGATTTTCAAAAAGACCGGTAAAGCGGCTGAGAATATGCAGGTGTTCAAAATAAAATAGGGCTACGGCGTCTAAAGAATGTGATGAAACACTTGTCCGGAACTTGATAAAAAGTGTTAGATCAAAAATTCGCAATTTCGAGAAAGATTAATATAAATTTCATCCGGTCTTCACAATGTTTATGGTCAATCCAGTTCAATAAATAATCATACATGTGTTTGAATAAAACATCATTATTTTATATGATTTGAAAGAAAAAATATGTGGATAACTTATTTTCAATTCAGCCCTTATACCTAAAAGGATATACTTTTGGGAAGCCGAAACGAGGCACAATATATCAAGAATTTGATAGTGCGCCTATTTTACAGCCTTTTTCAATGATTATTTTTAAACTTCACTCAACATTATCATCACGTTCATTCCAAGTGACGTGATTTACGTGATTTCCAAATACATCGACTTTCTAAGATACAATCTCATGAAATGTACGTGCTTGGCACTGCACACGTAATTGTAACATGCGTTTTCAAAGCAACCCTCAATTACGTGTTCAACTGAAAGTCACTCTACATTTCATGTTGAAATTGCGTGCCGGTTATTTTGAGTGTATAACATATATTTTAAACCAGCTTGAAGAGCATCATAACGTCAGAATAGTTGCACTCAAGTTTTTTGTAGACTATGGCTTATGTCTAGGGCATGAGGCTTTAGTGGCAATTTCTGATATGTTTAAAATAACTATTAGAGTGTTCGGACAGAATGGAAGTTTAATCAACATAAATGATCTTATTCGCAAAACGGCACTCTTCAAATGTTTTACACAGGAGGAGAAGTACTAAATCATTACGACAAACAAATGCCCAAAAGCATGTACAGGAATAGTGATAGGAGTAACTTCAGTTGAAGAACAGAAAACAAGGACCGAAATCAGTGAGAGAGAAGGACAATAGAAAGAATAGAAATACTACAGACCAGTAAACACAAATCTAGATGACAGGAATGAAGATGATATTATCTCAAATGATGCACCAGAACCAAACGAAAAACTAATCGAGGAAGTTAGTTGGAACGTTAAAGGTTGTAGAAACTTAGAAAAAAGAGAAGAAATTGATGGCACTCTCGACATCCATAATATTGACATAGCTGCATTACAATAGGTTAACTCACTTGGAGATGAAATTTTAACTATAAACTATACAAGGCACGTTCTGGACAATCATGTCAACAAGACGAGGGGCTTAGCATTTGCAATTATGAAATGCTCGGAAATTAGGATTTTTAGCTTGAAACTAGTAATAAAAGGTATGATCTGGATTAAATTGAAAGTTAGAAATAATATTCTGATTATAGTTAATGTTCATGATTCTAATGTTAACCAAAACTCTTTTTTAAGCAAACTAAGCGATGTAACATCAGCAATCAAGGACAGGCAACATATTATAGTATTTGGGGATTTTAACGCACAACTTGGGACAAAGGACAGGCTACAAGAGGATGAGAAATGGATAGGGAATTTGTTAGGACATAAAAAGTGTAGTGAGAATGGAGAAATTTTCAAAATGTTTTTGCACACAGCACGACTGAAAAATGTATCGTCAAACATAGGAAAAGACACATTAACTACTTCGAGAAGTGGTAATAGACAGAGCCAGATAGATCATATACTAACACCAACATTAACAGACTTTAAAATTAAGTTCATAAAAGGCTACTGGACTCTCGCCAACTCAGATCATAAGCTTTTAGTAGTAGGTTTAAAACTTAAAAAAACTCGTTCGTAATAAGGTGTCAAAAAAGAAACCATCAAAAATCAACATTGATCACCTGAAAATACCTTAGATTAAGAAAAAATTCCAAGAACAGATGAAACTATTGCAGATTCAGACTGATACGGAAACAAATACAATTGAAAACTGTTATACTGAGCTAGTTAAAAGAATTAAATGAGCAGCAAATAAGACTATTAGAATAGCTTCAACACCTTCTTCACCAAAGAGAAAAAAGGCTTTTGATCGCTGGAAAATCCTAACATGCAAAAATACAAATATGAACTAGGAAACAGGAGACAGGAATTCAACCAAGCTATCAAGGAGCACGAAGATAAAGAAATCAAAGATTTCTTCCACAACTTTAACAATTTTAAGGTAGGTCAACGCATAAGTAAGGCTCATGTCTACTTAAAAGGATTCATTAAGCGCAAAAATAGAATAAAAACTAACATTAGTTCATGAGTTTGGGAACAAATACTCCAAGACAGTGAGAGACAACAGCTAGAATTTTGTGAAAAAATAGATTTTTTTCCTCCAAACCCACCAGAAGAAGATGAAATATTAAATATTATAAGAAACTCATGTAACGGCAAGTCATCAGGACCAGTCGGCATATTCATGGAGTACCTGGAAAATGCAGATGGCAAGCCATTATATGCTCTTATTAAAATTATTCAGAATGGTTACATTGACAATATACTCCCAAGTGACTGGCTAAAAACAACTCAGATTCCAATACCAAAAAAAAAAAAACAAATGCTTCAGAGGCAGATCATTTTAGGCGTATTTCTCTGTTCAGTGTGGTGTATAAAATTTATGCAAAATCGATTTACAAAACATAGATCTATAGATTATCATATTTTTGTAACTTAAAAAGAATATTAGAAGAATATTGGAATGCTGGAAAAGATGTTTATGTATTAGCGTTAGATATGAAGAAAGCCTTTGATACGGTTAAGATCCAGAACCTCAAGGCCATACCTATTAGATCTTAATGTTCCATACGAGACTAATGGATAGGGTTATAGCTTGCATGAAGGCTTAAATAACTAGAATTCTATGGAATAATCAACTGTCACGTGAAGCTAAAAGAGGTAAAGGTATTAACCAGGGATGCCCTTTGTCGCCGATGTTATTAAATTTAATTCTGCAACATGTTATACATAAAGTCGCAGGTAAAATTACAAAACTTGAGCTGATGGACCTAGGTTGCCTTAAATTACCACTGTTACTAGCTGTTGCAGATCATTTATTTATTATTGCGACATCTAAGGAGGAGATGGAATGTTTTCTTAACGAAGTGATAGACCAGTTAGCAGATGTTGGCTTAGAATTAAATAGCAATGTGCATGCTTNCGTGAAGAGGGTGTTACTATGCGACAATTGGCTAAACGCTTGGGAATTCATCACGCAAGTGTAAAATTAATCATAACCAATTTTCGGGAACACTTTTCTTTGGTCGGAGGAGGCCGAAAACCCAGATCTTCAACCCCTAACTGCATCAGAAAGTAGTAGCTTTAATTCGGAAGAACAGATCAATGGCCGAAACGTGATTTGGCCGATAAAACGGGAACCAGCGATCGGAATGATTCAACGTATCAAGAAACGGAACAATCTGAAGACCAACAAGAAGCAGAAAATCGCCAAACAAAGTGCAGAACATAAGCAACCCGAAGCAAAAGGGGCCCGGGAATTGTATTCACGATTTTTGCAGCGACCGGATGCATGTATTTTGATGGACGACTAGGTGTACGTCAAAAAGGACTCAAAAACTCTTCCAGGTCAAAAATATTACACTGCCGTCGTAGGTTAGGATGCAGCCAGGTCGAAAAGTGCTGGTATGGCAAGCAATATGTTCCTGCGGTATGAAGTTTCCCTTTTGTACACTACCGGAACAATCAATGCGGAAATCAATCGTTCTGTTTGTCTGCAGAAGAGGTTGCTGCCTTTATATCAAAAGCATAGTACCTCTCCACTGTTTTGGTCGGATTTAGCCTCGGCTCATTACGCCAAAACAACTCTAGTTGGCTCACGGAAAGGGTGAGCCAAATTGCTCTCAGGCTCGGCCCATCGAACGCTGTTGGGCGATTGTGAAGAGGATTTTCAAAAAGACCGGTAAAGCGGCTGAGAATATGCAGGTGTTCAAAATAAAATAGGGCTACGGCGTCTAAAGAATGTGATGAAACACTTGTCCGGAACTTGATAAAAAGTGTTAGATCAAAAATTCGCAATTTCGAGAAAGATTAATATAAATTTCATCCGGTCTTCACAATGTTCATGGTCAATCCAGTACAATAAATAATCATCCATGTGTTTGAATAAAACATCATTATTTTATATGATTTGAAAGAAGAAATATGTGGATAACTTATTTTCGATTCAGCTCTTATACCTAAAAGGATATACTTTTGGGAAGCCGAAACGAGGCACAATATATCAAGTATTTGATAGTGCGCCTGTTTTACAGCCTTTTCCAATGATTATTTTTAAACTACACTCAACATTATCATCACGTTCATTCCAAGTGATGTGATTTACGTGATTTCCAAATACTCCGAGTTTCTAAGAAACAATCACATGAAATTTACGTGCTTTTCACTGCACACGTAATTGTAACATGCGTTTTCAAAACAACCCTCAATTACTTGTTCATCTGAAAGTCACTCTAAATTTCACGTAGAAATTACGTGCCGTTTATTTTGAGTGTAGAAAACATATTTTCAAACCAGCTCTTATTTACGACATGATCATACTGCAATATTCTACATCAAAACAATGTCCTCAAACATCAACCAATTACGAACATTCCATTTTCCTTCTAGGTCATCTCACTGGCCACGGGAACGAAGTGCGTCAGCGGCGAGCACATGAGCGTCACCGGATCGGTCATCAACGATTCGCACGCGGAGATCATCGCCCGCCGAGGTCTGCTGGACTTCTTCTACACTCAACTGGATCTGCACTGCCGGCGACAAGCCAAGAGCAACGCCGTGGCGCTGTGCAACGGTAACGGGACGGAAGATCCGGAGCAACAGCCGGAATCCAGCATCTTCGTTGCTCCGACCGATGGCTCCGGTCTGTACAAGCTGAAGGACGGCATACATTTCCATCTGTACATTAACACGGCTCCCTGCGGAGACGCTCGAGTATTTAGTCCGCACGAGAACGACAACATGGACGTGGACAAACATCCGAATCGGTAGGATAACTCGAATGCTTTAACCGACTTCTATCTCGAGCATCGTCACTAAAATTGCGATTCATCCTTTCATCCCTTATCATCCCTGTCTACCCATTCCTTGCCCTTTTCCCTCGCCAACGGAAAACAGGAAAGCTCGCGGCCAGCTGCGCACCAAGGTGGAATCGGGCGAAGGGACGATACCGGTCAAGAGCAGCGAGGGCATTCAGACGTGGGATGGTGTCCTGCAGGGGCAGCGTCTGCTGACGATGTCCTGCTCGGACAAAATATCACGTTGGAACGTACTCGGCTTGCAGGGATCGCTGCTCGCGTCCGTGATCGAGCCGATCTATCTGCACTCGATCGTGCTGGGCAGCTTGCTGCATCCGGCGCACATGTACCGGTAAGAAGAAGAAGAAGAAGACGAACAAGGAGAAATCAAAAGTTGGACCAAACTGGCCTACGAGGCAAGTTTGGTCGGATTTTCCCTGGTGTCGTTTCTTGCGGGAAAAGATATTGGATATTGGTCGCACACCAGTTGTGCGAGCAAAATCTGCATTCTGGAACAAAAAACGGCACCAACACTGTTTGCGTGTGTTTGTGAGTGAGTTTACCGGCCATCTTTTCTGAGTTGATATGATCTTTGACTTTCTCATGTGTGATTTTATAGTTTTTTTTTTCGATTAAATTTTGTGGTTATGTTACTACCAACCACCAACTCTCGTTCTTTCAGTGCCATTTGTGGCCGCATCGAGAACTCCATCCAGGGTCTGCCGCCGCCGTACAGATTGAACAAGCCCAAGCTGGCGCTGATGACGTCGGCCGAATCGCGCAACCAAACCAAACCTCCGAACTTCAGCATCAACTGGCTGCTCGGATGTCCGGAAGTTGAGATAGTCAATTCATTCACCGGTAAGTTGATCAACAACAACACCAACACCAACAAGATGTCCCGGCTGTCGAAGCAGTCGTTCTACCGACGGTACGCGGCCGTCATCGAGAGGCTTCCACACGCGCGCTTCCACGAGGTCAAGCCAAGCTACGGCGAAACGAAGACCTGCGTGCCGGAGTACCAGCAGGCGAAGAAGGAACTGTTTGCCGCTTTCAGCAAGGAAGATCTGGGCGACTGGTTGAAGAAACCGATCGAGCAGGATCAGTTCACATTGATGACGCCAAAGCCGGAGGAGCTGGTGGCAGCGGCGACGGTGATTCCGGCAAATAATAACAGCACCGGTGGTGCGGGTTCCGGTGCCAATGGAAGCAACGGTTCCGGACCGACGTCCGGTGGTAAATGACAGCAGGGGAAACACGCCGGCAAGCACCAGAACGGCGGCGGTTCGTCGTCGTCCAGTGCGAGGTTGTTTTGAAAACAGCCGTCGGAACAGATAAAAGGTAAAGTCGAATTAATGCTCTTTAAGAGGCGGGACGAGAGTAAGTAGCAGAGGGAGAAGTAGTAATTTTAAGGATACATTTCGTCATTTGGTACCTAATCGAATAGTAGTGGGACGGAAGCAGGAGGCATAAGAACACAAATGTTTCGTCGTTACTGGTTTGTTTTAGTGCCGTTTACTAGAGACAGGTTAGCTTTTAGGTTGGTGTCAAAGCTAACAGACACCATCGTTTACGTTTTAATATTGATTTTATAGGTTTTTTCTTTTAACCGTTGCATGTTTCTAATGCACGTTCAGAATAGTTTGTTTTATTTGATACGAAACAGATTTGACGAATTTAGGATTTTTGTTGGTTGTGTGAAAATCTCTAAAAGAAATCGGATGGCAAACATGCATCATCATTCTGTGAACGCTAGAATAGTAAGTGACTCTAATTAACCACTTAATCCATAGGTAGCGTGTAAGTTTTATCTTTCATGAGCAAACATAACAAGAAATAAACAGTTTGAACGCTTTGAGCGTTTGCTTGCGCGAAAAATGGGAAGAGTCGAATAATACAAAAAAAAAATAGAAGACAAATAACTCTTCAGGGCTCAGATATTATTAGTAGATTCAACCGAATTGTGATTGCGCGTAAAGCTCGTTTTGCAAATTAGCCTAGGTGATAAGGTTCCGCAGATGAGGGGTTGCTGTTACTGAAAATGAACCACAACAGAACACGAATCGGTTGGGATTAGTTGGCAGTTGGTTTTGAGGTTACATACTGAAGATTTTGAACATTCGGATTGGGATCCTCCTCTACAGCCATGTAAGTTTTTGAATTTTATCGGGGTTTTAAAGCACTCTGCAAGCCTTGATCAGGGTCATCAGGTCTACCGGTTCGTACTGCTGTACATAGAAGTCGTCTCATGTTCAAACGGACTTTAAGCCTTTCGTCAGCCGCGTAGTCTGCGAAGGATCCGCTGATCGCTTTCCACTTGATCGATCATTCCTTGCCCGTTGTACTTCTTTTCTCCTTGTATTGGTCGGTTCGTTTTTGAGAAGCATTTTCCCCGGCTGTCTGTCGTCCGGCATCCTTACGATGTGGCCAGCACGTCATAGTCGATCGATGCGTTGCGAACTTATGCAATTCGTGGTTCGTAAATCGAACAAAGGACCTTTCGTTCGAAGGCAGCAAGGGCGCGTTTGTCGTCTGCGAGCGTAAGCCAAGTTTTGTATGTCTTGTACATTGTCAAACTGGTAGTGCGGCGAACTCTGTTCGATAATAGCGTCCTCCGGAGTCTAAACTTGGCACGGTTTCCTACCATTACGCGTCTTTGTGTCTCTCTTCTAGTGTCGGTGTCGGCGGTCACCAATAAGCCTAGATACGCGATTTCTTGACCATTTTATTCAGCCGCTGCCGCTGCGTCATTGCCTGCAGTTCCGAAACCAGTGGACGCGATTTCCGCTTCCTAACATGTATGTTCATGTTCGCCAGGTACTTTTGCACTGTTTGGCCGGATGAACCGACCTCCCAGCCAAGCGCACGCAGCGATGTAGCCACTTTTCCCTCGGCCTTTCTCTTCAGCATCCTTTGGAGCTTCTTGTCGCTCAGGGTCGTCGGCCGTCCGGAACTGGGCTTTCTTTCGATGCTCTGATGGTTGTCCAATAGTGCCGCATGATGTCCGTTTTCGACGCGCCGGATTGCCGTTCTTTGAACGCACACACTTCTGAACAGAGTTACTTCTCTGTTTTTGCCTTCACGGTTAGAGTTCGCCTGATAGAGCTGTCAATTTTTGTCTGCTGACTCATGAGTTACTATGATTGATGCTGCATGGGTAGTTTCGTCAGTGCGAGTGAAGGTAAACCCATGAAAAATCGGCAATTTTTAATGCAAACTTAAGTGTTGAACAGCTTTAGAATATGTCCGGAAAAAGAGTTCGTAATCGTTAACGCATCGACCCCCCGGCACCTAGTCGGCCTACCAATTCATTTTATCACATTCAAAAACGAGAGTACATTTTTATTGGAACAAATATGAACAAGGTACAAGTGTTATTGGTCGCGAATTCGCACAAAACCGGAAATATTCGAGACCTTTTTTTTTCGAAAGTTAGCTCTGGTGTTCTTTGGCTTCAGTGCCCGGTCCAAGTTCTCCTCTCTTATTCGTTTCGGTACATTTTGGTCCTTCAGTGCCGTATGATGGAACCACATGAAGTGGACAAGTTGCGCGCGAGATGGGAGGTTATGTTCTCGAAGGTGAAATGGGAGCTATCCGTCGCCGAGAATCTATACACTCGGAATTCCACCTACGAAGAGATACAGGAGTGGAAGAAGAAACTCACGGAACTTGCTGGAAGCTTCAAAGTCGTTCAAACCGTGATCGAAGAGAAAACTAGTCATCTGGAGGACGTGGCATCGATTTTCAACTATCGGCTCCAATTCGAGAAGTTTACTTCAAGTTTACGCAAAATATCTGGCGGAACAGCCGGATCGGACATCGAATCGGGCGTCCAACTTTAGCCACAGAATAAATGAATCGAAAAACGACTTGCTATCAGGGTTCTCGTCGAGACGCAGCAAGCGATGATCCAGAACCAATTGCGGAACAATGCAGTACCTGCTGCCGGACTGGTGTCGAATCAGGACCATCCAAAGAATCAGGAAGAACTGGCACTCATTCAAGGATTTGTTCGTCAGCTCCATCAACAGCAGGATGGACTTGAAAGACTCAATGAAGATGCACTACTTGCTTTCCTATCTGGACGGCGAAGCGAAGAAGATGGTCAGTTCGTTCCCCATCAGCGATGCCAACTATCAGGAGGGGCTTGGGCTACACTTGAATGGCATTACAACAAGAAAAAATACACGGTGTTTGCCCTTGTCCGGGAGTTTATAGACCAACCAGCAACGTCAAGCGCAAGTGGCCTGAAGAAGTTGGCTCAAGACTCTCGGAAATGAATATGAATCGAGGGATCCGTGGCTCATCCACCTACTGCTGGAAAAGGTAGCTAGGTCCTTGTGGGCGCAGAAAATCCAGAAAGTCGACTGTCCAACCTTTGCTGACTTTCTGGATTTTCTGCAGAAGCGCTGCGACGCACTTGAAACCTGTACGGCGTTCATGAAGCGACTGACTCAAGGGAATACTGTGAAGAAGGAGTACACGAAGCCGCAAGTTAGAGAGAATGTTAAAGCATTCCATACCAACTCTCTATTACTGTGAGGAGTTCAAGGCGATGGATACCACGGCCCGCAGGGAGATGGCACAAACGGCAAGACTGTGCTTTAATTGCTTGCGGTCTTATCATTCAGCGAAGAAGTGCCCGTCGAAATCGGTATGTCGTTCTGCAGACTGAAAGCAACGTCATCACACTCTACTGTGCACACAGGAAACGAAGCGAACGGAGAAAAAATCAACTCGGGAAGGCCTGGAAGCCAACTTCGAATCAGCTGTGACGTCCGTGAACGTCAACTCGACACAATCGCTGGGAAAAAAATGTGAAGTTACGCTGCTGCCCACAGTGGTGGCACGTGACAAAGGGAGCGACGGTAAGCTGCATGAGGTGAGAATTCTAATTGACTGTGGTTCGCAGGTGTCGCTCATCACGGACGCGTGCGTAAAGCGTCTTGGGTTGAGGCGTAGCAACGCTACACTAGAGGTCACTGGAGTCAACGCCGAGGTTGTCGGAACCCCACTGCTGGCAAGGTTACACTAGTGATGTCATCGCGATTCGAAGAAGATGAGAAGCTCATCGCTCAAGCCTACGTTTTGGGAAAGCTCACAGCACAATGCCGTGCCAGCGTTTCAGCGTATCGAACATGACGTACCTGGAGGGTCTGCAGCTGGCCGACCCGCAGTTCAACAAACCTGATTCAACGGGTCCTGGGCTCAGACGTCTTTCTCTCGACTCTGGAACCAGGGCACGTCAAGAACCACAACGGCAATCCTGGAGCACAGCGTTCCGTCTTTGGATGGACGGTTGCAGGAAAGATTTCGAAGCAAGGGTGTGCCCATACCCACCTTTCGGTCATCAATCTGGATCAGGAGGTTGACATCGACCCCATACTGCGGCTGTTTTGGGAAGATCAAGAGCTGCAGCGTCCCAAGCAGCTTAACAAGGATGAGAAACGGGTGGTTGAAAAGTTCAACGCCACCCTCAAGCGCTCGCACGAAGGTCGCTTTATCGTCCGTTTGCCTATGGAGGACGATTCGGGGCTTAAACTAGGAAATTCGCTGGCCACTGCTACCAGGCGGTTGAGAGCGATGGAACGGCGATTTGAAAACGACAGCAGCTTCAAGCAACGATACACATCATTCATGCAATTGGGACACATGGAGGTTGTGCCGCCTACGGATATCGTCATGGACTGTTCGAAATCCTACTACTTGCCACACCAAGGTTTCATAAAGGAAGACAGCGGAACAACAAACCTTTGAGTGGTTTACGATGGGTCGTCTAAACTCACGACCGGAACATCCCTCAACGACATTTTACCAGATGCCCCGAACATCAACGCCGATCTGTTCGAAGTGCTGCTACGGTTCCGTTTATTCCCGGTGGTATTCATTACGAATGTCGAGAAGATGTACCGCCAAGTCTTGGTGCATCCAGACGACATGGACTTCCAACGCCTCGTTTGGCGAGAATCTTCTGACAAGCCCATTCAACATTTTCGTCTTCGTACCGTTACCTACGGTCTGAAGAACTCAGGGTTTCTAGCTATGGCAGCACTACACAAGGCAGCAGACGAATTCGAGCAGCTGGAAGCTGGAAGCTGCTGAGCGGATCAAGAAGCATACGTACGTCGATGGTTTATCTTCAGGCGCAGACTCTGTGGAGGAAGCGAAACGCATCATCAAGGAAATCAACGAAATTCTTGGCCATCAGTACCACAATGCCAATTCAATTCCCCGACAAGCGGAACATCGTGAAGGCACTCGGAACGCACTGGCTTCCAGCAGAAGATGTATTCACATTCAAGGTCACCAGGCCAATTGATGGTCCAAACACGAAGCACCAGCTGCTCTCTGATTCAGCGAAGTTGTTCGACACATCTGGATGGTTCGCACCGGTGATTGTACGAGTCAAAATCCTTTATCAACAATGTTGGCTGTACGATCTCAACTGGCACGATCCGCTGGCCCCCGTCATCGAGGAGGTGTGGACTGAAACGAAGGAGAATTTGCATTATCTGGAGCATGTCAAAATACCACGATGGGCGGCAAACTACAACGGCCGCATTGTACTACACGGGTTTTCGGATTCATGGGAGGAAGCGTATGCTGCTGTGGTGTATATCCGATCTGTGGACAACAACGGCGAGGTCCATGCTACCTTGCTGGCAGCGAAGACCAAGGTCCTGTACGACAAGTCTCCATTCCTCGTCTCGAGCTAAACGCAGCGGATCTCTTGGCGAAACTAATGAAGCAAGTATCAGAGCCACTCAAGCAATTCCAGGAGGCAATTAGGAGTACGGATTCCACGATAGTTCTGCAGTGGCTATCCAGCCACCCCCGCGAATGGAGCACCTACTTAGCGAATAGAACTTCTTGGATTCTGGGCATCATGCCGAGAAAGCTCTGGTCACAGGTAGTGGCCAACGAAAATCCTGCTGACTGCGCTTCCCGCGGGATCTCCCCGTTGGAGCTTATCAACCATCCTCTGCTGTGGTGGACGGGGCCCGCATGGCTGTCCGACGATTCCGCAACTTGGAAACGAAACGCACCAGACGAGGAACACGACGAGCAATCACTGGAGGTACGTAAACGATTTCAGTCGCTCAATGTTTCTGTTCGTTTTCCAGCAACAAACAATGTCATCGAGAAGGAAATACGCGAACAGCGATCTGATCTCAACGTTCCCTTCGTCTACAATATCAGATGCAACGACAAGCGATCCGGTTCTATTCTGCCATCGTAGTTACATCAGGTTCGGATGCAGTTTGTACGGCTGGCACAGCAAGACTCCTACGCAAGCGAAATCAAGTCTCTGGCCCGAGGACATGAAGTTCCTGTCAAGTCCAGTATTTCAAGCCTGTACCCTTTCCTGGATGGTACTGGCACGCTTCGGGTTGGCCGATAATCGTCCCAAAAAATCATCGACTCGTAAAACTTTTGGTCAAGGAAATACATGTCACCCTTCTTCTGAATCCAATGGAAGGTTCTTTTTGCGTTCACTGACCAAAATTTCTATCGCAAAGAATCCATGCAGTTGAACATTAGGATGTTCTCTTTGTAAAGCTTCGAACAATTCCTCTTTTAGGTTAAATTACACCAAAAAGGCTGAACATTTTGCAAAGCAAAAAAAGGCCGATAAAGAGAGTCGATCAGCGAGAATTCTTTTGCGAGAAAGCTTGAATCTATATTCACGGTAATCATTAAAATGATTAGCTACCCCTTCTTTATACTTGTAGAATACTTTAAAACCTTGATAAAACTTACAAAGTCACTTGAGAAGATGAGGAATAAATATGTGTGCTCTAAATTTACTCCAAATAATTGCCATCCTCTGTGGTGGACGGGGTACATGAGACCCGAACAAAACGATTTAGAAAAATCGCGGATAAATCGATCTTCAGTTGCCAACTGCCGCTTTGTCGTTTCCATTGTGTTCTAGTCTGCAAGAGGTTCAAACTTGCAAAACATGAACGGCAGCAAACATTCAATTAAAGAGTTACAACCGACAGTCATGTCTGTCTCCAGTTAATTACCGACAGAGAAACAACCCGTTACAAATAGAAACCAATGCTGAGAACAAAACCTATAATCAAGCTTTACAGTTTATTCCCCCGTTCGCAACTACCATGACGAAAAGACGAAAAAACTAGTTATAAGAAGAAGATCAACCACTGAATATAAAGTGAAAATCATCATGTGATATATTTCAAGTAAAGATAATATTTCAGTAATTATTCAAATTTAACCCCAAGTGTCGCGCGCTACCATTGGCGACCGAGACCAAGAGACAACAAGCAAACACACACCATAAATGCCACGTGTCATGGCGATGAGGACGAAGCAAATCGTCGCAAATTAATGGAATACACTCGCTGCGAGCCAGA
Organism: Aedes japonicus; assembly: GCA_034211315.2. Lineage (NCBI taxonomy): Eukaryota > Metazoa > Arthropoda > Insecta > Diptera > Culicidae > Aedes > Aedes japonicus. Next base: position 45,910 of record JASCZW010003213.1, on the reverse strand, counting down.
GCGAAACAAGAAAAAAACAATAGGCACCAAACAAATCAAGACAAAATAACAAACAAAGCTCTATTCGCCATCCGTCGCGTGTTCCGGCCCGTTAGTGAGTGTATTCCCGGCCGGAGTGTGATTGAGGTGTTGCAATTACAGATACAAAAAAAAATGAAGCTAACAAACAAAACTGTTCGCAGATTTCCCCTCCGCCGCCGCCGGAAGCGTGTGCGCCAATTTGTGGAACGAAAAAAAAAAAATCAAAGAACAACGAATCGACTGAAACACAAACACTACAATATCTAAGTTGCAATTGCAGAACGAAATAATTGTGGGAGGAATGAATCCTGCGTGACTGAGTGGCCATTGAATGCGACAAGGTTTGAGGTGATTGAGGTTAGGATTAATGTTCAACAAGCAGAAAACTGCGCAACAGCAAAACAAATGAAAAGAAACGGATAGCGAGAGTTAGTACAAGTTAAGTTCTTTCCATAGTAGGTTATGTTCTCGTCGTTCGATGAAACTATTAAACAGAAGAAAAAACGACGAAAGGTTGTTACAGCAGCAAGCTGCACTGTTGTATCGTTAGATGGCGTTTTTTTTTGTTTTCTCTTTTAGTACATATAGGACTGTTGGACGTGCCATGTATTTTTGTTTTCAACAGCTTTGTTTTCAAGTGTCGAGCCTGGTCGAACTGAAACCAAGGCAAGTTACAAAGACGAAATCCGTACACCAAAAAGATAATAGAAAAAAAAACAAAGCACGAGGAGTGAGGGATAGGAAATTTTCCAGAGAAACAATAGCAATTAGAGGAAAGCTGTGCACAGAAAACCATTGCGATATACGTATGACAAGTATTATTATTTTCGTTAGTCTGTAGTGAGTAGTCAGTAGCCTATAGTGATTATTTTGTTTCGTTTTTTTTTAAGAAAGTGCGTGTATGTGTATTTTTTTGTGAGAGTGTATGTGTGTGTGTTTGAGTGAGAAATCGAAACCCATTCGTCAGTGTATGTGTAAATGTCGATAATAAAATTGAAATATTTACTGTGATATTAATCTTTACTTCAAATATTGCCATTCGTATCAAAGTCGAATATTAAATAAAAAGTAGGAATACAAGCATTACATGAATAATTATAGAAAAAACAATAAAAGAATAACACATCTGAGAAGATCAAAGCGAAGGCGTTAATTAGTGAAACAAGTACCGTTTACTGACTAGAGGAATGCAGTCAAATCCAAAACATTATTAACCCCCTTTAGCAGCTAGGCGAATTTATCTCTTTTTAAAAACAACAAGCTAATCGTTACTCGAGTTGAAACAGAAATCTTTACCTAAATAATACTTGAATGAACAAATTGATAATTCATCCCAAAATAGACAGATAAGAATGTCACTCAAATAACCGATCAACACTGACAGAAGAAAACAAAATGAGACGCACCTTAGAACCCCACCCGATCAAGTCGTCTGCCCTTTGCCTCTGTCACGAAGCAGGCGGAAAAGACAATTAAAATATCCCATTCACAAACACAGCTACATCAGCTGATTGCGCTTGTCTCCTGCTGCTAACCCTTCGAAGGACAGACGACGCGTTCGGACGGGGTAATTTTCTCTCACTTTCTCCATAATCAATCACCAAATTGATAAAATAAAACGATTGCACTCTTCCATTCGAAAGCAAGCAGAAGATTAGGGCGGTCCATTTTGGAGAGCGCTTTTGATTTTTCTTTTCTTTTTTCTTGCACTCGGAACCGCACGCACACACGTTAACCAAACTCGACCCAGCGCGAGTTTGTTTACGTTCTCAGCCGATCGGGGTTCGTTCGCTGAACGAACTCATCCGCTAAACCACGTGCACCTTCGTCTTCACTTCCCGTTGAAGGGAATTAGGAAAAGAAAAGTTTTAAGTGGCTTATTGGAAGTTGTATAAGAAAACAATAAGAAATAATTAAATGAAGATTGATATTATATTTGAACGTTTTGGTTAGGATATAACTTGTAAACAAATAAACAGATGCGTAGCCATCGGATGAAAGCCTGGATGGAGGATCGAAAATAGGTTTAACGTTATTGAAAAGAAAGCATACTAAAGATGTTAATCGAAGAGTAAGTGTTGCGAGAGAACTGGTTTCTGTCACGCTATCGTGTTAAGCACGGAGGTGATTATGTCAGATTCAAGGTTCAGGGCTCATACGAGGTTCTGAATTGCATAACAGTAGGCGTATGAATATGACAAAGCGATGTTCAAACTGTTCTGATGCCAACAACGGTATCGATAATATTGTTTGTCGCGATGATTGTAGAACAAATTTTGCATTTATTTATTATGTCATCCTCGATGTAAAAATCGTACAGACTACTCTAATTTCTAATTTTCTTAATACTATTTCGAAATGTGCTTCTGCTGGTCATGAAATCGAAATGTTCATTAACGTTATTAAATGCTCGTAGGCAAGTGTCGAGTGGGTTGTTGAAACCATAACTAGTCCGATGTGCAGGTACGGCGACGAGTTGGGAGCTCCTCAATTGCCTCGGAGGAACATACAGTGGAACGTCTAGGAGAAGTTCAGGACAATCGATATTGCCACGCAGTAAATCGAATACAACAAGTTCGTGAATGTGAGTGCGCCTAGCAGATAAGGTTTTCAAGGGAGATTACGGAGTGCGAAGCGTATGCATGACTTTTGAATTCTCTCGACTCTGATGATCATTGATGCATGATGGATATTCAAGGCGGCTGCATATTCAAGGACGCTACGAACCAAGGTGCAGAACAATGTTTTTTGCGTATATGTGTATCTGTGAACTGACAGGTATGACGTCGAATGAGTCCGAGCAGCAATGAAAATGAGAATGACTAACAAGCGCGACATGTTCGTTTTAAGTTTTAAAGATGAAGTAGGTGGAACTTTCTTAAAGAGGAAGGAGGTGGAACTTTCTTCAACTAATTTAAGAGTCTTCGGAGTCGGTTCTAAAACACAACTTGTTCACTCGATGATAGTTCTATAAACAAGCGCTACATTTGATGTTTATTCGAGGTATTTAAATCATAATGGCAGACGTTATACTCTTTTTCGAAAGCGCAAATACTCTTATCTAAAATTAATCATTTTTAGGGTATACAGCAGCTTTATAATAACTACTCATTTACAGGGTATAAAACAGTTTACCTATAACTACTCATTGGAAGTGTATATAACAGCTCTTTCCCCTAAATGTATTTGTTTGTTTATATTTATATTTTTCTTAATTCTGTACACAGTTGTCCAATAATACAGATTTTATTTTATGACAGATTTCACTAGTATAAATAATTCAGATCAGTCTTATGACTTTTTTTTTTCTTTTTGAGCGCCTTGGTGGCATTTTAGGTGCGTCGTCCACCATTGATTTCGGTCTTTTCCTTCGGATCCTGCCATCTTCATCAGGAAATGTCAGGAATTCCTCTTCATCTTGATCGCTGCCATTTCGAATTTTCGTTTCCACCAATTGAACCGAAAAGGTTAGGTTTGAACGAACCACCGAGTCCGGATTAGAAGCAGGCCTAAACTGTGTTCTATATGCGTTTATTGGAACGTTTGAAATTTACACCTGGAAGAAATTTTAAGATACTTGCTTTAGAAAAATTGCCTTAATCCACCTGGCATGATTCCGAGGATTGTGGTTTTGATACCAGACCTCATCACCAGCCATCAGGTTTTGCAGACAGTCAGTGTTACCATTTAGTACTACACCTTTCTGCTTGTTTAATTCATCATGCAGCTGATTAGTATGATCTTGTAATGTAGCTTCAGGTTTCAAATACTGTTTATAACTCTTTTTTGAATTGACAAGATCAATTAAGGTGAAACTGGAGGTAGTCCTTTTACCATATGATTTCTATGTTAGGTTTATTATCACTTCACGATTTTTGAGACTAAAAATAATGAGACATAAACAAAACAAAACAAACAACGCTGAAATTGTTAACCAATGGATGTTCCAGTGGAGCAAAATTTCACGCCTGAAGTCCTAATAGTATTTGAGGTTTGTGCTTAGAAAACTTAGAAATGATAGGGACTTGATCCCGTATGTCCTTAATGTCTTCAGAGCAAACGAGAAAATTTTCTGTGATGGGAATCGTTTATCACTTGTGACACAGTAGTTACGAAAATTAATCAAATAGATTAACCTGATCCTCAAGGTCCAATTCACTTACTTCTGGTTCAATTGAAAACTTTTTTAAAACCTCTTTAACAGTGCGTACAAGTCTTTGTTTCTGACCATTACAGGCAGGATGGTACGGCGGACTCTTTAAAACATTAATTCCTTGTTTTACTAAAAAGTTGATGAAATTATGCGAATTGAAAGGAGGATCACCGTTAGAAACTAAAACTTCTGGAAGCCCAAAGCGAGCAAAAAAAAGCTACTAACTTTTTTAGAACTTTACACGTATCCGTACCTCTCTTCATCCACTCTATCTCCTCCCACTTTGAGAAGCTATTTACTATAAGCAAAAAGGTGTGATGTTGGAAGTAAAAGAAATCAATATGCACTCTTTATTTTTGATTTTGGTACTATCCATTGAGATTGCCAAAAAATTCTCAATATCTGTATTTATACCAAGCTATATACATATCGTCTTGCTAACTGTTTCATTTTTATTATACCACCGTGGTTGGCATGTAATAATTAAAAAAAAAAACCTTTTGCATTGACTGTGGTATAATTACCCTGTCCTGGTACATCAAGCATTCGTCAACAATTTCTAAATCATGCCGATTAGAGATAATTTTCACAAAACGCTTGTCAAGCCGTTTTGGCCAACCACAGTTGATGTATGTAATAACTACCGTTATACGGGGGGTTCCCTATATACATGGGACAGTTATGCTTATAACGGCAGATAATGTGTTGCAAAAACGTATAATTCTTTGTGTCATTTGCTATTTTTGATGTATTCCACTGGTAATTCGTTTCCATAAGTTAAACTGTTCATAATATTTTTATCATACCCACTAGACACTAACTGCTCTAAAGGGAATCTAGAACAAAAGTCCGCTTTACCCATTTGTGAAGATGGCCTGTATTATTTCAAAATCATATATTGAAAGTTCTAAAATATATCGTTGCAATCTTGTGACATAAATAGCATGCTTTCCTTCCTTGCCAAAGATACCTACTAATGGCTTATGGTCAGTAAACACATGAAAAAATTTACCATGGAGGAATTTGTGGAACTTTATGGTAGAAACTTATACTAAAGCTTCAAGATGAAGAATTGGGTAGTTCTTTTCGACCCTGTTCAACGAAAATGACGTAAAACAAACCGGGTTTTCAACGTCGTCAATAATATGCGCAATCACTCCTCCTAAACCATAACCAGACGCATCAGATACTACTGCTATTGATTTTTGTGGGTCATAAAACTCCAATACATTCAGTAACGTCTGTTTACTTTCATCAAATGTAATTTTGAAGTTTTCATTCCATATACATTTTACATCGGTTTTCAAAAGATTGTGCAAGTGATACAACTTAGAAAAAAGACGCGGTATAAATTTATGATAGGATTTGAGCTCCGTTACATTTCTGGGAAATTTGCACTACTAATCGTTTCAATTTTCTCCTGGCAAGCATTAAACCATATTGGCAATGCCCAAGATAGTTCACCTCTGTAACGAAAAATTTATTTCAAGTCAAGTTTTTCAAGTCACAATGTAAGCCTTTTTAAACAATCTGCAAATTTTTTTCCAGCGATAAGCACGTCATCTATAGGGCAGAATACAAATTCTAAATCTTTTAAAACGTGATCCATTACCTGCTGGAAAATGGAAGCACTATAGGAAGCCCCCTGTGGTAATCTTTTGTAGGTAAATAAAATATTAATGGTGTTTATCACCATGCACTTCCTAGAATTTTCAGATAAAGATAGCCGGGTGTATGCGCCTTCTAAATCCAGAGCACACAAAAAATTACAACCCGCCAATCTAGCAAACAAATCTTGAGCAGTTGGTAATGGATAGCTATTTGGAACAATTACCTTATTAACGGAAACCTAGCAATCGATTACCAGTCAGATATCATTATTTTTCTTTGGCACTACTACAATTGGAGACGTCCACTCACTTGCCTGTACTGGTGATAACATTCTTTTGCTCTATTTTATCTAATCAAGCAATAACGTTATCTTTCAAACGATAAGGAACATTATAAACTTTCTTGGAAATTGGTCTGTCCGATTTCAAAACCAGATCTGCCATAAAACCATTAATCGGTGAAGTCAAATCCTTAGAAAAAACATGCTTATACTTTTGTTTTAGTTAACAAACTAGAGTATTATTCTCATTTCTTAAAAAAGTTACAAAAGCAATTTCTCCAGCTACGAATAAACACATCTAGATATGATCGCCCCAATAAAGGATAAAACTTATTTTTACAGTTTAACACCAAAAGCTTTAAGATTTCTGTGTTTTTTTTTTAAATTCACTGTAACATCTGTTTCACCAACTATTTTTAGTTTTGCTCCATCTACCACCACTAAATTTTTAGCAGACTTAAACAGGGGATTATTAAAAAGCGAAAAATACTGTGTTATAACAGAAACAGGAAACCACAGTCAACCTCCATTTCCACGAATGTATCCTCAACACGAACATTTACAAGACAAGGTTCACTTATTTTATTAAGGGACACCACATTCATACACTGAAAATCATCAGAAGCAGAATCGTCACTCTCCTCCGAATCCTGGGTCCTCGTCCCGTTCAACAACTCAGATACATCCGGTACATTAGCTTCTGAGGATCCTGGCTTCATCCGCTCCAACAGTTGTATGGAATCCTTGCGCATATTTTTTAGTTTGCAGCATTTCCTTTTCAAACGACCTTTCATTTTACAGAAATCACAAAAACGTGAATCGGAAACGGATTGATCTCACCCATAATGTGGTCTCCAATCTGCAGACCTACCTTTTTAAAAATTGTTCCTATATTCATTGTTTCGATTTTGATAGCCAGTATTCCGATCCATATGTGGCGATTGAAAACCGAATCTGTTTTCTACCGACCCTCGATTTCTTTCGTTTTTATAATTAGGATTGTCGCATCTTGTTTTATTATCCGGTAGTGCCAATCTATGAAAATCAGTACCCGTAGGAGCCCCCATTGCGTCAATACGATGAAAAATAGAACCAACATTTGCAGAGAGAGTTTGTGCATTGCTTTTCGCAGCTTCCCAGGTTTGAATTATTTAATCAGCAGTCTCTAAAGTTTGGTCTGGATCATATAAAATACGTTGTTTCAAAGGTACATCCAGACGTTGGCAGACGTTATACTCTTTTTCGAAAGCGCAAATACTCTTATCTAAAATTACAGGGTGGCCACAGACTCGGGAAAATCGGGAAATGCGGGAAAAATGCGGGAATCCAAAATCATCGGGAAATATGCGGGAAAAAGTCGGGAATTTCAAAATCCATCGAGAATTTTTGTCATATGGTAGAAACCATACTCACACCTTTTTTAAACGATTCGAGTAGCGTTTTTGTCATCCATTCGGTCCAACGATCTCATTAACGGAATGAAACAGTGTTTGAAATTGGCATGTGAATCATTTTATGCTGGTTTTAAACAGCCTGTTCAAAAACATACCATTTAGAAAATCTGGCTACATGGCTGTGAAATTTGCGAAACTGGTGAATCTGCTATTGTGAGCAAACATTTGAATCGGCGTTTTTTAGCGAATAAAAGCTCAGCGAATAAAAAATCAAGACCACAATTGGCTAAAGCTTTATTTTACTGGATTATGGTCTTAGTTTTAGAAATTAAGCTTTTATTCGTGAGAAATCGTCAAGTCATATGTTTGTTTACAAAAGCAGATTCTCTAATTTCGCAAATTTCTCCGCAAATAAAAATGTCGACCAATTGATACAATATTTTATCAAAAGATAAATGTTATCAACAAAATTACCTACCTATGGAGAGTCTTATGTAAAAATGATGTAAATTCGTTTTTCCACTGAAATTCTGCTAAGTTCGTTGGGTGGAAAATGAACAATTTTCTAGAAGAGCGCTGCAAATGTTGAAATGCCTCATTTGAAAAGATTTGTGGACGGAGTGTGCAGATTTGTGCAGGAAGCAGGAAGAAAGAAAGCTGAATTCACACGAATTTCAAACGAAGCTTTTCGGCGGTGTACCAATCAAAAGTGTGCGCCGTTGCGGTTGATGCGGTAAACGACAAAGCTGAATTTTGTCATCATGCCTGCATCTATGGTCGAGTCAATCTATGGTCCTCAAATTACTAACCAATGGGAGCATCCAAGTGGAGCAAACGATTCTTGAACATTTCACGCGTGAAATCCTAATAGTATTTGAGGTTTGTGCTCAGAAAACTTCGAAGTGATAGGGATTTGCTCCCGTATGTCCTTAACGCGGTACATCATCTACATTAAGCCTGATGTTAAAACTCGCATCAAGGACATAGCTAAAAAGCATCTGGAGCTGTGTAGATAAAGACTAATTTAGCGCTGCATTTAGCATAGCATTGCATATACAGTTACACAATATCGTAGGCGGAGAAGACTTAATTTACTGTTAAGAGAACTATCACATCTGGATCTGTTGTCGTTCGGTAAGAAACCTGGGGGATGATTTCGAACCCTTAGATACCAGACATGCTGCCTCCAGTAGACTAAGTCAACCCTGGCCACGTCCTTGCAACTGTAGGGGAGTGGGAGGGAACACATACTTAAGAGAGATGCAGAGAACTCTATTTCCTCGGGGATTTCCTGAAAAAATAATATTAATAGAAACAATAGCATCGACAATGAACATTGCTTGTTAACAGTCAATATACAACTGCAAAAAAATCAAGACTTAATCGACAGTTAAAAACAAGTAACGGGTGAAACAATGGTTGAAATTTTATGTGATCAGAAAAAAACTTAATATATAGCATGAAATGGGAAGTAATAGGAAACACATTAGAAATGCATGGCATGAGAGTTAAAATGATTGGACCTACAAAAATCCTAAACTTTTAAGAATGCTCCAAAAACATTGGAAGTTTCTTGAATTTCTGGGACATTTTCTGAAATTCTGGAAAGTTTTCCGATCTTTGGAGAAGTTCTCTGAAATTCTTGAAAAATCCCAGAACTTCGGAATATCTATGACGATTGGGTGGACATATAATGAACTTCTCGGAACTTTAAGAAACTAATTGGAAGTTTCAAGATAATCTTGAAGTGAAAACAGAAGAGGTGGATCTTAAGAGAAGTCCGTTGAATTACCGAATATTCTGATCATTTCTGGAAATTTCCAAAAACTTTGCTGATCTCCATGGATAACAACTTTCTGGAAAGTACCGGAACTTTAAGAAGCAAGTTTAGTTTCCTAGAAGTTGTTTGGACTTCCTGTCGGTACGTCTTTCATGATAAATAGTAGACAATCACAAATATTATAATAATTTACGTTTGTCGATTTTCAAAACTTTTGTACATAATTTTAATGGAATTACTGTGTAAGAAATTTTTAGAATCTCCAAGACAGTGATAAGGCGGAAGTGATTAAATATTAAAAACGTAGATGATTTTATGAGTCTCGTTTAAGTCCGTTGAAAAAAATTATCGGTGGGTAAGAAGTTTAAGTTCTTTTTAAAACTTAAGTATTGAAAAGTTTTTCGAGCTTCTGAGAAGATCCCTGATCATCTAAAAAGCGGCCAAAACTAATGTCAAATCCTTGGAATGTTTTCTAAACTTTTGAGAATGCTCTAAAAACCTTAAAAGTTTCCTGAATTTCTGGGACGTTTTTGAAATTTTGGAATGTTTTTCGATCTTTGGGGAAATTTTCTGAAATTCTTGGAAAATCCCAGGACTTATGAGAAATTTCCTCAATTTCTTCGAAGGACCCTGAGCATCTGGGAAATTCTTTGAGCTTTGGAAAGTACCCTGATCTTCTAGGAAGTTGTCTGAACGTCTGAGATGATCTTTGAGCTTCAGGAAAGTGTCCTGATCTTTGAGGAAGTTCCTTGATTTTGTGAAGTTTTCACAAGAGATCTGAAAAGTTTTCTGAATTTCTGGGAAGTACCCTGCATTTCAAGCAAGTTACTTGAACTACTACAACTCCTACTACTTTGAGATGTTACATATACTTCTAGGAACATCCGCAATCTTTTGAAAAGTTTTAAAAACTTTCGGAAGGTTCTCTAAGCTTATGGGATGTTCTCTGAACTTTTGGGAAGTACCATGAAATTCTGGGAAGTTTGCTGAGTATTCTGATTGATTAAATAGTCTTTATTTTAGAGACTTTCAGTCATTCGCTGAATATTCTGGACCAAAAAAAACAAACAAACTGAGACGTAGAAGGAGATGTTCGCTCATCACCATGAGGCACCGAGAGTGAACAACAATGTTTTTGGCTAGAATTAAAGATATGAAGAGAAAGTTTTGATAGTTCCGCTAGTGTGCGGCAGGCTTGGAAATTTAACAGATGTTTTATGAAAATTGAGCGAAAAGGGCATGTGTATGAATTTCTGAATAGTTGCTGAACTGCTAGGAAGAACCCTAAACTTCTGCAAAGTTCCTTGATTTTCTGTGAAGTTCCCTGAATTTCTGTGAATCCTTGAGTTTCTGTGAAATTCCTAGATTTTCTGGAAAATTGTCTGAACTTCCGGGAAGAGCTCTTAACTTTTGGGAAATTCTCTGATTATAAAGACTAATTCAGCACTGCATTTGCTCAAAAATTAAAAAAAATGATTAGTCATTCCAAGAACGAGCTGCACAATTTGACAATATTTGTTGAAAATGTGCTTATGCTGTTGCATGAAAATACAACGATGAAGCGAGGATTTAAATATAAAGTGTCTGGTGGAGAACCAAACTGAAAAGAGTTTGGTAACTAAGAGAGCTGTCTACAAACTCTCAACGTCGTTAAAATCAATAAATACTTAATATAACATTCACGCAACGCACGTGCATCATTTTGTTCTCGAAAACCTCGAATTAATATTATCTTATAATGTTTATGCTTTTAGAAACTTGAAAGATCAATGATTTATATAGAGCGATTTTTGTTCTCGTTTGCAAAACGAGAGACCAAAGCAGGTTACGCAATACGTAAGAAGCCCGATTTGCGGCTGTTACCCGTCATTTTGCCAAAATGAAACAAGTCAGAATTTCAGGTTGAGCTATTTCCTCGAAAACCAACTAAAGCATATTAATCCTAATGTTCCCATTCGGGAAAGTTAGGCGGAAATGCGGGAAAAATGCGGGAATTTTAAAATTAAGATTGTGTGGTCACCCTGAAATTACCCATTTTTAGGGTATAAAACAGTTTAACTATAACTACACAGAGAGGAATTTGATAGTCAATTTTACCATTATTGGGGGTTAGGATGACTATTGCAGTATAGTGATTTTGAACCGACTATAATCATGGTCAAAAATACCATTAAAAATAGTTGATCCAACATTTGCCATAATGTCGGAATAGTCCTCGTTACCATGATCATAGTCAAGAATGCCATGAACGTGGTGAATTCGTCCATTTTCATGGTTATTGTAACCATTATATGCAATAGTCACCTTGACCATGATTTAATTGTCGGTATAACGATAGAATTTTTCTCAGAGTAGATGACTATAACAGCTGAAGGATACACGCTCTAGTGGGCCAACTGTGTATTGATGCGTGATGGTGACACTCCTGTGGGAAAACGTTATCGCCATACGTTTTCCTGTATTTACTCATACCGTTTTCATTACTCCACTGCATTAGTTCGTTGATGTCGTTTTGCAAGACGAGGCAGTCGAGTGGGGTCGTGATGACTCTAAATATATCAGGTCGTCGGCAAACGAAAACAACGAAGAGCATTGGCCCAAGCACGCTCTCTTGTGGTACTTCAGAGTTAATTAAGGATGCATTCGATCGGACAGAGTTTACAGAAATAAAGGACTGGTAGTTGGTCAAATGCGAAGGAATCCATTCAACTAACCAAGTCGGAAATTCAATAATAAGACATTCCAGGAAGTCTTCCAGTACATGAGTTTCATCGTTCATTATCAGGAAAACTTCGTCAAATATTCGCGATACAACTTGCGAGCCGAGGTTTTAGCCGTCACATCCAGTTTTTCACTATGGTTCGGTACAGTTTTCACCTTGAACGACTTCATACCTTGCCGGCGCTTGCACGAAAGTTGGGGACATTTTTATTTTTCTAGCCACAGTACGTACCGAAAGATCTGGTCTCTTCTGCAATATTAGCTTCACCTTCGCGTCCTTTTGATGGTTCCTGAAATCCCTTTTTGTTCCGCTCCCAGCTTTTCTGGCTGTTGTCAATCGTGTATCGAAAGATTTAAGAACGTTATGGGCAGTTTTTGTAGGAAAACCAAGCTTTTTTGCAAGTTTTTCTACTGACAGATCTGGATTTTCATTTTTTCGCACTTGCTCTTCCTTCGACGCCATATTCGATCTAAAAGCTTTTAGTTTCACCAAAAATTGATTTCACACAATGAACAGGCATCGTTCATTAGTCACTAAGTCAGTACGAAATATTTCACGCGTTGATAAAGTATTTCCAGGGATATACGTATTTAGGGGTCTCCAGATTTTGTCGTGAACAAGCCTGATTATATAGGCTAAATAGAGTCATGCATATGAAATGCTACAGGTAAGAAGAGCCTATCGATACAGGCATCATCGAATGCATCACAGCCTTGCGAACAACCGTAAAGAAGTCCTTCCGCCCTGTTATGATGTTCTGTAATATTTCCTCATCCGGATCAATTTTCTTTCACGAAAAACTGTCATCAATCTAATAAAATATAAACAGCTCACCGTGATGCTCAGAAACAAGCCAGCTCCACTCAACCTGAACATGCACATTTATTTTAGCCAATTTAAACATATCTCACGACGCCGTGAATTATCGGCCACCATATTCTCTAATACACGCGGCGATTACTATTGGCTAACTCCTATTGATTAATTATTTATGCTCCATTACAACAAACACTTATACTTTAAAATCAGCATCGTGTTAAAAACGGCAAAATAATAGCTCTCGAAAAGCTAACCGTTCGTGGGCAGAGTTTGCTGCGATCTAAAAAAAATTGCTTTCCATGACGTGTGGCATTTGTTGCTACGAATTGTCGGACTATTGTGTTTATTTACTGAGCCGATTTTATTTTATTTCGACGGTATAATACAAGCAACTATTTGATTTCAGCAACCAGGTTGACAACAACTTACTCCTCCGGAAAACGCAGATAATACTGCTTTATAAACTAGGTTCAGTTAGATGGTAATTTCTCGTGCTTCGAAAGTTTGATCTAACCGTTAGAGTCTCCAATGCTTTCATCGCAAACGTGGAATCCAGTTCTCTCGGCAGCACTTTCTGACGGATGCCAGGAAAATAGACGATTCGATATCAGTTCCCTTCTGAAAATTCACCGTGATCCGTTATGATAGAAGCGAACCTAACCACATATTAAAACAAAGACTTCCCATCTCGTGCGATCTCGTGACTCAACGGACTGGCAATTACTAATATAAAATTTGCAATTCACTGAAACACTGATAAAAAAGAAACCTACAAACCGAACTCACTAATTTTGTTCTGAAAAGTAGACTAGCGAACTGCAATTTCAACATAAATATATCAAATATATTTAATCCCAGTTTCAAAACGAACGATACGGTAAAACATTGTGAGAAATTTCGATAGTTTTTAAAATTAGGAAGATCAAAGTAAAACATTCTATGTTTGGAATAATTTTCATAGAGTAGACATTATTTAACCATGAAATTGTATAGAAGTTACATAATTTAACCAATAATTGCATTTTTATAACGATTTGATAATGAAACAAAAAATAATAATAAAATTGGCAACCAAAATTGTGATCCTAGTAGGTTTGTTCTGAAAATGATTGATAGATTATCAAAAAAAAAAAAAAAAAGTTATGAAAACTTCACCCTAGTTTAACTCCGAGTAAAAAATCATCCTAAAAATCTCACAAACGCGAAAACGTCAATTCAGGACCCTTCATTACGATTGCAAAACCGGGACATTGATATTTTAACCGCCCATACATACCTGTAAACAAGTTTATCAGATTGGTTATCTAGGCTTCAAATTGCATCATATTGAAAACACTGCTTTTGCATTGGTTGATTACGCGGCTATCGCCCGTTTCCATAGATACAATCACTAACAATAGCAAAAAAAACAACAATAATAAACCTAACCTAACCTATAGAATATACCATGCAGCAACTTTTCCCTATCAGTTCATCGAATCTGCAAAACGACAACCCTTACACAGCCGCCATCATCTCCATTGACGACAAACGATCGCATAGGTCGGTCGCTTGATACGAAACAGATTCCTAGAAACAATTCTAAAACTTTAACATTTCTCCATTTGTTTCCGATAAACGCAAACAAACACACTCGTACAAAAATTACATCCACACACACACATACAAATTTAATTTTGAACAGAAGCAAGCTGAAGGCAAAAGAAAATGCACATTCTCAATAGCAACGGATGAGCAATTGTTAGTACTAAGCTAAGTGAGTTTGAACAGATAGAACACTGAAAGTTGAAGTGAAAATGTGAATAGATTAGTGAATTCGAGAAGCGAGAGAAAGAAATAAAACACAATTAATATACAGACACACACAAACACACAAACACACTCCTCGGACATTTCATCTTTCGATTCTGTTCCAATAGGATTGAAATGAAACGGTGCAAATCTAGATAAAAAAAACTCCCTCTTGTGAAACCAAGTCAGTGACAGAACTGCATTCAATATAGCATCACAATAACAACAACAACAACTGCAAAAACAAGTGAATCAACCAAAATGAATAAAACAACAAGACAGATTATACATTTCAAAATTGACATTTGCTTCCGGTGTTTTCTGTAATTGCTGCCTTTGGCGAGGGGTGAAACATACTGGTGAAAAGTATGGTTTCATCTGGTTTTGATGAGGAAAGAAAGCCCTGCTGGTGTTATCGACGGTTTAGCGAAATCTCTTCTATCATTTAACATAACATTGACTATCATTATCATTTATTGACCCTCGACTTTTTCCGAATTTCAGTAATCATCTAAATCAGACCGGGGCAAGTCACTTTAATAAAAAATATGTTGTTTGTGATTACGAACACACTCGTTTGTAATTACTCAAAACCTGAGTAGAAAACGACTCAGTTTCGTTACCCTAATTAGAATAATTGGCGGGTTACTCATTTTTGATTAACTAGGTCATCTGTCAAAGTTAGAGTCAACATTACTCACTCACGCTTCTTTGTATTTTTTTTCAAAATTGAGTAGAAAATGAAGTGGAAGTACTCTAATTAGAGTTTTTATATAGCTAGTCATTTCTGATTAACTTGGTCACTTATCAAAATTAGAGTAAACATTACTCAGTCTCGAATCTTATTTTTTATTTTGTTTTAATGAAATCGTTGATTGTTTCCAATAACTGTTCAGTTAATACGGAAGTGTCAAAAAATTTTAAATTTGTAATTCTATGGCTAGATTTTAATTCATGGATTGAATTCGGCACTTCGACTTAAACATTTTGTTGATTACAACATACAATCGTCCCATCTTGAAAACTTTTGAACGACTGAACCTTAAACTCAACCACGTTTTTCGCATTTACAATGAGAGCTTTTACAATCAGAGTAGTATTAACTCAGTTGCCTTATATCAAGTTACTCAGTTTTTGACATTAGCATGGAAATACGAAACTGAGTGAAAGTTTCTCTATTTAGAGTAGATCTGAACTAGTGTGTATTATTTTTTTTATTCACTCTTTACTGCGCTTACCTTCCGATTGACAAGTCTTGAAGAACCGTCCATATCAAGATGAGTAGAGAGGGTGGTAAATCGATCTAGTTATAAAGTGGGTGCGTTCTTTCCTATACTCGGTTTGTAAGAAGTTGTTTGAAACTGTAAAGAGATCGAGGATCGAGTCTCGCACTCGTAGAGATTCAGTGTCCTTTTCTGGTCTTGGAAAAGAGTTTAAAACTTATCAGTTCATTGTAATAATGCGCCAATAATGCCGCCCCCTTAGGCCTACCAGTGTTGCTGAGCGCGAGGAGTCAACAATAATAAGAACGGAGAGTGGAATTACCAAAAATCAATATGAAACGAGCGATTTGAAATTGGTTCCGTTTCAGGAATAGAAGTTAACATAAGAAACAACAATGACAGCCCATCTTTTTTTTACTCATTTTGTAAGAATCGAGGTCATACTAGGAAATACTGTTTCCGCCTTCGATAAAAGTCAGGGCATTGACAAGCCTATATCAATAGCACTGATTGACACTAGACAGGATGTCCTGGGCCCAAATAGATTTGGGCCCGCTGTCAGCTGTCAAAAGGAAGTCTAATCATTTGTTTTGGTTGTTTGTTTTGATGTAAAACACAACAAAAAGCGTTTTTTTGCTTTGTATGACGTGCACAACGAAAACGAGCACCAACAAACAAAACGTAAACGAGCTACAACAAGCACAACTTAGAATGTTGACATTATGTTGACAGCTGAGCTTGCTGAGATGTTGTCTACGTGAAAAGTGGTCCTTGTCTACCTGGGGTTAGCACTTTCTTGCTTGAGGAGGACACATAATCTTATGTGTGAGTGCAATCTAACACTCATTGGCCGGCAATGGTATTATGGAAGAAATCTGTTTACAAAAGTCATTTAAGAAATAAAAACTAACTTTTTTATTTGCAGAAATACGTAATTTTGCAAAGTTGTAGGCAGAAAATTCATGGATTTTTAAAATTTTTTGTACTTCTGGCGAGCAATTTTCTCTCAATTGGTGTACCATAAAATGATTTTTTGCTCTTTTTTTATCAATTAAAGAGTTGTGTAGTTTAGAACTAAAGAGTATTTGGTATACAAAATTCTAGCTTCAATCAATCAAAGTTATGAAGTTTTTCTAAAAATACGCCCTTTTAAATGTTGATTTCAGTGGGGCAAACAAAAAAAATAAGACGTCATTTAAAAGGAAATTATATTGTTCACATTGAAAATCCAGAGTATGTATCTGATCTGAGAAATTACATTTGAATCTGAATGTTTAGAAGAAAAACTTCAATAACTATTGATTGGTTAAAGTTAGGGCAAATATAAATCAAAAACGCGCTTAAAAGTTCTACAACTCGTTGAACAAATTAACAAAAATTAAATAAGTACAAAAAATTTATTAAAAATTATAATTTTCTGCGCTACAATTTTCAAAAATGTAAACGTCTATTTCGCAAATAAAAGTTAGTTTTTATTCCGTAAAATGACCAATTCTAATTTTAATCAACATAAAAAGTTTTTATTTCAAGTTTCACCACCATTTTTTTTTTTTTGAAGGTTAATAATTGACGATTTAGAGCAACTTTCCTCGTCAACTTAGGGGAGCATAAAAAAAGTTTTTGTGTCCTAACTTTATTTCAATTATTGTTAAGTTGTGTGACGAGTTGTAGAACTTTGAAGGCGCGTATTTGATATTATCTGCAACTAACTTTAACCAAAATAGTTTTTGAAGTTTTTTCTTCTTAAATCATTCCAGATTCAATGTGATTTTCAAGATACAGAAATAACATATCCTATTTTACAATAGTTAAACAATATTGTCCTTCAGACGTCTTTAATTTTTTTTTGTGTTTGCCCCAATCATGAAAAATCAACATTTAAAAAGGGCGTACTTTTTTAAGAAAACTTCAATAACTTTTGATTGATTGAAGCTATGCGCAAAATTTGTATACCAAAGTACGCGTATTTGAAAGTTCTACAACTCGTTCAAACACAACTTTACGGTGGGATTTGAAATAAAAGGGTAAGGGCAAAA
The DNA here is from genome assembly GCA_034211315.2 of Aedes japonicus. NCBI lineage: Eukaryota > Metazoa > Arthropoda > Insecta > Diptera > Culicidae > Aedes > Aedes japonicus. The sequence goes on along the minus strand of JASCZW010003213.1, from coordinate 28,080 downwards.
AATAAATTTTTTATGGTACACCCTAAGTTGATGTAGAAAAATTGCTCTAAATCGGTAAATTTTTAAGGTGCACAAAAAATTTTATAATAGAAAATTCCTATGAATTTTTTTTGCGCTACAACTTTGCCAGCGAACGTAAACGTATACTTCTGCAAACAAAAAGTTAGTTTTTGTATTTCCGTGAAAATGGGGCCACCCTAATTTTAATCAATATCAAAATAATGGGCCTGAATAATACAAACCTATATTGTAGAACATTACTTTGCTGTAAAGTTTCAAGTTTAGGCGCTGGGAGCATGTTTCCTCGTAAATTCGTGGATTCGGACCATAGTGCATTGAAGCAGCTTTAATCCGAGAGCTAGAAAGTGATAGCTCTACTGCAGATCCAGCAACCCATTTCAGAATGTCTGGAAAGTCACGCCCATTCCGAGGTTACTTTCACATACAATAAACCCCGCATGTAAACATTACCGATATCATTTGGATAAGGGCACTGCAACACACTTCCTGATTTGGAAATGTTAAATTTCCAAACCAGGCACGTATTTGGTATTTGTTATTGTTAAAGTTATTGTTATATAGTTATAGTCAGATACATCACACCCATGGCCGCTAACTTAATGACACTCGCATGTTCATTCGTAAATATAAAAATTGTCGACGATGATTCGTAATTAATTTCATGCACTCGCGACAATATAAGCGCAAAAATTAACGTTGCTCAACCGCCCGCTAGATATGCAACCTGCATAACAAAACTATGTTAAAACGTGGTAAATGCATCTGAAATTATGTGGCAGCTTTTCACGCACGCATGCGCGTTGTCTTCGTTTGCTGCTTCTGACCAGCAAATGGCCGTTTTCTACATGCACTGGTCTTCTTTTTTTCCAACTCCACACTCTGTCAATAATCAAATCCCCGCTAAGAGGCGACTCTATATCGAACTTGAAAATTGCTAACAATCATCGATTCACTCGCGACAAAGCGGACAAACACTCAAACATAATAATTTATGTCCGGATGTCACAATATTACCACTAATAAAACGGGTGCGGGGGCGAAGCACAAAAAACCAAAAAAAAAAAAACGTGGAAATACTACCGACACTTACACATTTCGGGAGGGAATCGATTGCCTTCCCCGAAGCACGCGGATAATTCATGATATCACTGTTAATTAAGGTAAATTACGTATTATTGTTTGATTTATTTTTTCGCGCAAACGACGCAGAAAAAAAACAAAACACGTCAGTTTCTGAGGAGGACACATAATCTTATAACCTCAAAAGATCAATAGTGGACTAGACAAGGACACCCAGAGCGTCTTTTCCTAAAAAAAAATAGGCTGCACACAAGAAACAAGCTTAACAATATATTTTCACCAAGATACAGTCATTGCTTATGGGAGGGGGTTCGTCGCGGCCGTTCAGGATCGGTGGGGCCCATGGCAGTGTAGCATGGTGGAGTGTGTGTGTGTGTGTGTGTGTGAGAGAGAGAGAGAGATCCTGTACTCGGGCCTACCACCAACCGGATATTGCTTGCCAATTGTATCTCGCGATGGCCGCTTCAATCTGCTTTGTTGATGCTCACCGACGTTCCACGTGCTCGTTTACGGGGCTGTAGCACATGAGATTTTGGATTCCAGTAAGCGTGGAGGAACTCTTTAGACCTCACAGAACCCTCACCGCCAAGACATAGGTTACGGCTCACTCGCATCGCGTGTTTCGATTATATTGTGACCAGAGATGGCATTTCGCACTAATGTTACTCCGGCGCGTGAGATTTGTACCTTCACAGAGGATACAACCATAACTCATCGCAGATAAAGCAAAGTGCCCTTTTATTCGGTGATAAATAGACAGAGTGAAAGTGTGCGCCTGTGATGGGAATCACACTCTCTTATAAACGATCGCTCTCACGTGCTCTCATCTGTCTTCGCCGACATGCTCTCGCCTGCGATCACTGCCGCGTACACTTGGGCGAGGACATGATTCGCTGGTGCGATGGAAACTTAAAACATCGTCGTAGTTGCAGAAAATGTCCGAAAACAGGAAGCGGGAAGAAACATTATTCTTTCTTCCTTTGTTATGTAGCGTCAGGCGAACGCGCCAGGGAATTTAACTGCATTCACTTCTATGAATTTGAGAGCTCTTCTTCTCACTCTAGAGCGATCGAGTGTAGTGTGAATAAAAACCATTTTTTCCACTCACATGCGCTAGCCGCGGGGGTGAATATAAACAAGAAGAAGAGCTCTCGTTGAGGTAGGAAGAGTGTAAGGAAAATTTAAAATCTCTCTCTACCACACTGAGGATATGGACATCACTGATTGTGACTATTGCCAACCACCAGCACGGGACTCTCCGAATATCCAACTCACTTCCACTGTCCTGGGAATTTCTTTCGTTGAGATCAGTTCTATGACTAGATTGGTCCACTAGATTTGCTGTACTCCTCACTATCCGAATCTCGTTCACCTCCTGACAGTAATTTCACACGCCGCCTTCTACTTGTCGATTCATTTCCGATCCGTACTCGTTCGTGGTTTCTGACATTCCCCTCGATCTCGTCTAGCTCCTCATACTTCTCTGCTTTCTCTCTCGCTCTCTTCTCTCTTCCTCTTTTCATCCCCTTTTCTCTCTCTCTCTATCTTCTCATTCTCTTTTATCTCTCTCACTTCTTCCGGGCATTCACGATGACACCATCGAAGAAACAATCATTTTGTTCTGACAATAGGCGTTAGATGTGAGCCGCATCCGAGGGGTTAGTAGATTTACACACAGTAATTAATGCGGTCTTTGCCGTCTTTTGTTATTGTTTACATTATGTCTACATTTATGTTTAAATGTTTATATTCATTTACCTCTTATTTATTATATAAAGTAGACTAGGTGATTATTGAAGGGGTTTAATTATTTATGTTATTTATATACAAATACTAGTGCCTTTGGAAAATAAAAATGAGTGCCTTAGAAATTTTGTTGACTATATTTACAAATTTAACCTACAAAAAAAAATAACCCTTGCCGAGTTTGTTCTATCAGCCAAACTCCTACTATTTTATTGTAGGCAACAAAATTCCCGCTTTCAATGATCACTTCAAGGATAATTGCAAACAGATTTCTTCCATTTTGCCATAGTCGGCAAATGGGCGTTAGATTTAATACACTCTTACACACACAACTATTAATATTTTTACACTATTGTTCTTCACGTGTACCTCTAAATAAATAATATTGACCCTGCTGGCCTCGTTAAGAAACTAGGCTATTCAGGCGGCCTTTAAACGTCTCTTAGTAAGGAGGGTGAAATTTCAATACGAAATACGAAATAGCAAAAATTGCCTCGGCCGCAGGGGCGTAGTGAGGCGGTGGCGAAAATGGCTCCCGCCAGGGGTGCTGAAATCCAAAATTTTGTATTGATAAACTTTTGCACAAATTTATTCAATTTACTCTCAAAAGTTATTAACGATCGATGTTTAAAGTCAGGCTACTTTCTAGAATCATTGCCTCCAGCTCTCTACTATATAACTTTCTTTGGAATTATGCAAGAAATTTTCAAATTTTGTAAGTGATTCAACTACGCGATGGAGTGCTTTTAAAGAGTCTTTGGGAGTAGTATTGAAAGGACATTCTGATACAAGATGGCCGTATAAACAACAAGTAGTGTCTGCTCTCAACAGATCAATTTGTTCCGTGTTAACATTTTGACCGACTTAACAGAGCCGGCAAAATATAATAGTGCACAATTTCTCTTAAAACAAATTAATTTTAAGTTTCTTTGTCTTCTTGACATATGGGAGAGACTCTTGATTAACATCGACAAAGTGAACGAATCCCTGCATTCAAAAACCCAAAATATTCTCATTGTTGACAGGACACGGACTCGCATCTATGACTTTGCTACAATTAAAGACGGTCGCAGCAGACTTTGGACTAGAGTATGCTACTGATATTGATAAGTATAAGTTTTTAAACGGCAAATTGGTGAGATTCTGACCTGAGCTCTTCTACTCCGTTAGACATATTGAACTGTATCCTTGTATATTCTCTTCAAGATGTTAATCCTAACATCGAAACGGCTTTACGATTTTTTTTAACGCTTCCAGATACAGTGGCATCCTGTGAACGTAGTTTCAGGAAGCTGAAAATAATAAACTACACACTTAAATTTTTAGAAGAAAATCTGTAAAAAAAAAATTCTCAACAGCTGAACGTTCGGTAATCCGATTTAACGGATTTCGGTGAAATTTGCAGTTATCTGTAAAATAATAACCGGATTTCGTGAACGTTCAGCTGTTGAGAATTCGTTCAAATTTTACAGATTTCTGTTAAAAAGTCTAAGTGTGTATCTTCGTTCTAGAATGACGCAAAACAGACTCTCTGACTTGGCCATTCTTTAGATAAAGGGTGTATTCGATAAAAATGGCACACACACATATACTCATCAAAATTAAACTGATTATCGGATTTTCTTGAAATTTTCAGGGAATGAAGAACTACTAATGAGTTTTGATTTACAACATTTGTTTTATTCAATTTCGTTTCCCCCTCCGAATGCCCGCACCTTCCTTTTCTCTCCACCCATCAAATTTTGTACAACCGATTTTCCCAGTGTTTTTGTTGTTTTTACCCAAATTTTCTTAAATTCTAGCTCTGTTTTTATAGTTTTGGGATGTTTGCAAAGTTCCGTTTTCATAATTGCCGAGAATTTTTCAATTGGACTAAGTTCCGGTGAATTTGGTGGGTTCATATCCTTTGGCACAAAATTGACTCCGTTGGCTCGGTACAACTCCAATACGTTTCGAGCGTAGTGGCAGGATGCTAGATCAGGCCAAAACAGAGTTGATCCTTTGTGCTTCTTAATGAATGGCAAGAGACGCTTCTTAAGGCACTCTTCCGTGTAAATCGCACCGTTTATTGTTCCGGAAGTGATGAAGGGAGCACTTATTTCACCACATCCGCAAATCGCCTGCCAGATTAGAAACTTCTTTGCAAATTTCGATAGTTTCTTCTTTCGAACATCCTCCGGAACATCGAACTTCGACTTGGCAACGAAATATTCTTGCCCAGGAAGTTGACGGAAATCGGCCTTGACGTATGTTCCGTCATCCAGCACGATGCAACCGGATTTGGTGAGCAGCTTCGTGTAAAGTTTCCGGGCGCGGGTTTTTGCACTTTGTAAACATGTAACCCAGCACGCTTCATGGTTTTCTGCACAAAACCGACTGACACCTTAGACTTTTTAGCGACATCTCGAATTGACATGTTTGGACGGTTCTTGAATTGTTGTACGACTTTCCTGGCCATTTTACTGTCGATTGAACCACTTTTACGACCGCTCCCTTCCTTCCTTTGGACACTCAGACGCTCCTTGAAGGTTTTTATTACACGAGACACAGTTGTATTTGCAATTCTAAGCCTTTTAGCAATCCACCGGTGGGACGCCCCTGGATTTTGATTGTGAGTGCACAAAATTTTCTCACGGACAATTTCTTGTTTCGACGACATGACTGGAACTACTGAATGTATAACTATGAAACTTGGCAGATGTAAATAATACACTATGGATAAGATCGACTCAAATTTCTAGGTTTTTTACTCATACGATTCAAAAGTTACAGAAGATTTTCTGTGTGCCATTTTTATCGAATACACCCTTTAGAAAAGGAATCGCTACCATATCTTGATTTAGATTTTATTGTTGATCAGTTTGATTCCGGTAAGGCACGTAAGCCGAAGTTTTGAATTAATTTGAACTTTCAGTTAATATAAATGTGAATAAAAGTTATTTCAACGGATAAACATGAATTTTCTTGCTGTGCTGATCTTCTAGACTCGACATAACACAAACTTGTATATGTAACAATGAAAATGAGTCGATGTAGATTAAATATTATAAATTGGTTATATGCAATATTTATTGTTTATAAAATGACTAATAGAAACAAAATAGGCAAACATCAATATAAGCCCGCCGGGCTTCATTTTCTTGGTTTGCCAGGGGTGCCACCAACTCTTACTACGTCTCTGCTCGGCCGTATTTGATTTTCCCACAAAATATTCGAAAAATGCGTCATTCGATACCTTTTTTTCTTGGCTTTCAAATTAAACCCTTCTTTTCTACCGTCTTGACCGTTCCGGTGCAAGATTTTTTTTCTTTTGAAATAAGCGCAATTACTTTGAAAAATATCATGTTCCGTATGTCTCGAGTTTCCCAATGCATTTTTCCGCAAAAAATTTCCCACGATTCGAAAACGGTATAATTTGTACCGTTGCTAAAGTGCGCAGTTTTCTGAAGTTAAGACACTTTTTTGAATTTTGAAAAAAATGAAAAGAAAAGAAAACTCAGCAGGAGACACTTTTTCCGGAACAAAAATAAAAAAGATCAATATTTTGTCAACAGAGTATCACTTTAGTTTCTTCATCTGTCTCAACCAGCCCTCAGGGTGTTATATTTATTCAAAATTATGTGCTGACCAAAAGCCATCAATTAGCACCTCCGGGTTGGACCCTAATTTAGTCGTCGTTAAGGGAAAGCAGGACAAAGCATTTCAATAAATTTCCCTTCCCGAAAGCATTTTCTCAAATGGCACATTTAACCTTCTGTCGCATCTTCCGAATTTTTGAAATCTTTTTTTTCTATTTTCTGAAAATCAGATGGCCCTTTTCTCAGCTTAAAAAATCATTCACCCTAGCAAGAATCCACAAGATATCGAATTCCCAAACCGGAGTTCAAGCTATCGATAATAGTAATGAGTTATTTGCTTTGGTGCCCTTTCGATTCTTCAACTGGCAAAAAATAGTGTCTTCTGCAGTAGAGAGACCAAAAAAAAAAAATTCACATTAGAAGGGTCTTTTTTTTAAATGCCAAACCCGCCAAGGTCAGCCGTGAGAAAGTTTTTTTTTTATTTTAAATTACCCCAATTTGAAAATTGAACCCAACAGCATCGGAGGAAATAAATGACAAACGCACTTTGCACTCGTGCAAGGGAAAGAAAGAAAATGCACACGAACAAATAATTCATCATTTCGAGGGATTTTCGCCGGGTTTGAAATTTAGACGGCGAGGGTCACAGCAGGCGGTGGTTTTCCCCTTGAGTTGAAGTTTTTATTTTTTATTTTAAATCCCAATCGATGCGATCGGGTGATAGTTTTTTCGCTAATGTTTGAATGTGACGAGGCTATCTTTCAATTTAGTTTTATTTCGTTTTTTGTGCGTTGAATTTTGAAGGGAGAAAAGAGGTAAAACTGACTACAGAGAGGATAATGATGGTGCGCTGGATGGCCTGCTGCGGGGATTTTTAGTCGTTCTCTGCACACTCAAATGTGTTTTTTTTTGCTTTTTTTCGGGGTATTAAGTCTTCTTGGGCAGTTTTTAAATCCGTTGAAAATTTTAAAGGGCTTTTCGCGCAGTGTCATAGAATTCTGCAAAATATAACGGTGTATAGTACAAGATTGATGATATTGCCGAAAGACGCAGGAATCTGAGCTGCTAAAAAATGATGGATGTTTGCTATGAGAGCTTGCCGTTACAATTGTAAAAATTGTTGAGCACCATTTTGGTGTTGGATATGCAAAGGACGCATATGATTTAATTGTATCACTTAAAACAACTCGCCAACAATAAGTCTCTAAACAAATTGTCATGAACATATCAGGGAATGAAGAACAATAAACTAGCTTTACTCTATTTCTATGCATAAGTCAAATCTTCATCAATCTGATAGGATTTTGTTCAACGCTTGAATCGAAGTTTTTCTCTGCTTTCAACTATGATTTCGACATTTCCTGTTCCGTGGAGTACTGTACTTTGTACTTCATTATAGCCCAGTATCTTTCAATCGACCGCAACTACGGTTTTGTCTGGGGGATTGAGATCATTTGGCACGGCATTGACTCAGAAGAGTGAAGAGAGCGATAGTTCTTGAAGCCTGCAACTTTTGGTGTGGCGCTAGTGACGAACATTTCAAGCTGGATTATATTTCTTTACAATATTTCTTCTACCAAACTACTAGTATCAGTAATTTTGATGAAATATTATAGTACCTGGCTAATAAATAATGAAAAAACACAATCCTTGTGATAACCACTGCACTAAGTACGAGGCGAAAGATTTTTTTCTCAAATCAAATAAACGATAAAACACGACAACTTTCGCCGTGGATATTGTGTTTGCTGCATATTGCCTTCAAGAAAACTGAGCTGTCAAATAAGCACCAAGTTTTCGGCTTCACGGTTGTTGTTCGTAGATGACAGCCGATTCAGTCCTGTGCATTGACTCCATCCGTTTTTAACCACTCCAAACCCTCGTTGGAATAGTAAAGCCCGATTCAAAGTAAATTTGGACGCATTCAAGTGATCATAACTCAAGATACACAGTTGATTGAAACGTCAAACAAAATGGTATTTTTTCAGCTTTCAAACGATTTCTAACAATATTACATTTCACCGTTTCGAACGAACTAACGCACCTTACTTGTGATCGATGCCATCATGATCTGCACAGTCGCCGGTGACACGGTACCGGCGAACTTATTCTACTTTAACCGCATTTTTTGTGCAATTGTCACTTCTTTACCGCATTCTCGAGGTTTTCGCTTGACAATTGCCCAATATTTTTCGATCGGTCTGAACTGAGGGCAATTCGTAGGATTAGTCAAGGGGCAAGACAGCTTTCTCGTGAGTAACTTTTTCCTTCAAAATTACTCAAGATTCATCAAATTTGCCCACTTTATGATTTTCTTCTCCTCCAAGATATAGAGTGATGGGAATGCCAAAAAAATGTGTGCGGAAACGAAAAAACAACTTCACTCATATTTGATCGTAAAACTCACGTTTGCTCAGAATGCATCAGCTTCCATCAACTTGAATAATTTATTACTCGATCTAAAGTATTATGGCAGCACTGGCTTGAATTGGTCGGTGATAACCTGGTAACGGTGGTAACCTTGGCAACCAATAACAGAAGTATGTTTACTGTCTGGGAAAACTATTTATAATGGTATCGTGAGAAGCATTCATTTCAGGCAAAATAGGTCGCAGTATTTGGAAGAGGAATAGACCTTTCTCGTCAGACCTAACCCCCATTTCTTATATTTTTCCTTGAAAGGCAATAAACTTCTTATAACATAAGCGTTAATATCTTTTTTTTCTATGCACTCCTCATTTTGTTACAATTGTTTGAAAGCTCCAATTTGTTCCACATTTTATGGTGAATATAACCATGTGGAACAAATATGAGGCGTTTTGGCAGCTCTGTAAAGTTGTGAAATTGTTACCTTGTTCTGGCAACACTGCGATACTTTGTTTATGTATACGCAATGAAACGTCAAAAAATAAAATGATCCATTTTCCACCGCTCTAGTTCAACCCGAGAAACTCGCAGTGACATTGATTGATTGAATGTAAGTATTGCTAACCATTCAATGGAATACGGATTCTATTGTTAATGTTAATATGTGGTGTGCTACAATGTTGCAGTTATGAAAATAGTTTTCCTCAGCATATCACAAATTATCATCTGCATCCTATATCTGGAAATAACGCCGATGACGGAACAGGATAATCCCACCCGATGATTGATAGGTATGATAATCTGGCGCATAGCTAAAATCAAGGCACTAGCAGAAGACTGGAATTTAGTGGCGAACGAATTCACGACTGATCCTAATTTATTTAGTTATCGCGATTCGGCACTGGATCTGGTTGGGCCTTGTACGGATGCATTGGAAGATGCAGAGCAGAATGAGGCCGTGCAAAATGCTGAATCATTGATGGAATGTGCTTGAGCCCGGTAAGTCGTTAAGACACTTTTATTAAGCAAACGTTCGCTTTCAGGAATGTGTTTGAAGATATAGAATAAGCTTCGCACTAACAAATAGTCCTGTCAGCGCATGAATTCTGAAAGAAGTATTGGCATTGCGTAGGAGAAAGAATCGGCATTTATTGAATGTGACAGTCGTCCAGATGAACAGAATAAAGGCCTCGCTAAACTGCAGCGTTTTTTTGTCGCCACCGCAGCGAAATCGCGGCGAAAAAATCGCCGTGGTGAGATTACATGACGGCTTACGGAAGCGCACAAACGGACGCGATGCGCATTTGAAAACAACCATTCTGGAAGGTGCCATATACCAGCTGGAACCCCAAGTTAATGATTGCATGTTGCTGAGAGTTTACGAGATGTTTGCTAAAATTGATTGGCTGAATGCGACAAATGATCAAGGAAGGAGCTGAAGAAAAAGAAATTCAAAACATAACTGGTGGATAGAATCTTGCAATTTGGATTGTTTGCAATTGTTTACATCGACAACCATAAAGGTGTGTAGAATTAATTAATTTAAACAAAACTTGTAATAATTGCATTCGACATATTTCAGTTGCTTTCACCATCCATAGCTGCCTGGCTTCTGTTGAAGCATTAGATTTCTTTTTGATTTCATCCATGCCCTTCAATCATCGTAGACAACTTTTGTAAAAACACTGGTCAGAAGAATCATCAATACTTGTTCTTGATAGTGATGTCTATGCTCTGTGCTAGAATAAGATTCTCGACAGTGGCATCGATCGTCTAGTCGAAATTTTCAAATCGGTGGAAGCCGACAATCTCGTTAGAACAGCACTTCGAATTCAATTCAACCGGTTTGAATCTACTAAAAGAAGAACCGTTGAAGCTCAATTTGAAGGATTCAAGGAAAACCGTGATCCTACGGCTATATTGAAGTGCTCTGAAGAAGATTCTTGGATAGAGAAGAATCGCATTCTGAACAGATTCCGCAGATTTTTCAAAGTTAAGAAAAATTCAACGCTCTATAGCCGAAGAGAAGGAAGTGGATCAAATGTCAAAGAGTTTTTCAGCAACAGCAATCAGAGACCTGATGACGAGTATTTTGTATCGCAGCAACAAGGGTGAAAAGTCTCGGTGAGACTGGTTCGTTGTTGCAGCTGTAAAGTTTCTTCGATGTAACGACTCAGTTGAGAAGCCCCTACGGAGAAAGGACACATCGGTGTTGGCCATTCCAGCAGAAAGAAACCGACGAAAGTTTCAAGAGCGATATAGATCAGCAGCAGGTTGGTATACATTTTTTTAAGCCGAATGCAGAGCAGTGTTGGAATTCTCACAAAAATATCAGTTCATCAAGCGATACCCTTTCACTTGCTAACTTCCCGTTGCTAGTTTCACACGCCAACGTTTCTTGAGTGAACTTTCTGGGATGAGAGAATGAAACATCGTGAACTTTTTCTACTCGAATCACCGACGCGAGGATACGAATAAAATCAGATCTTTTTTTTACTCTATATCTTTACGCCACATTCGTTCGTGAAAAACAAACTGCGCATTTCATGGAAATATCTCTCTTAAATGATATCTCCCTTAAAGATAGAAAGATATCTCCCTTAAATGACATCCCGCATGATGACTATGTGGCCGGGAAGGTTGGGTTGAATTTGTCCTCAATGCTTCACCCCATTCCAGCAGAAGTTTCCTACCACTCGACTTTTGCGGCGGCACAATACTTAAAAAAACAAACATCCCAACTCACGTGAAGATTGCCTACACATACTCACTAGAGAAAAAGAACAAAGCCGAGGAAATATTTGGTTGAATCGGATCTTGAATACGAGTGAAACGTTGTGAGATGAAGGAACAAAAGATCTTTCGCGATGAAAACTGAAACGTTTCCTCACTCTGCGCTTTCATGAACTTTAGATTGAAGTTCGTTCGCGACCTTCAAGTGCGAAGTTCCTCGGTGATATATCATTGCACTGAGTAGAGAGTGAACGTTTTTTGAAAATGATTTTTCCAACACTGATGCAGAGGTTAACTGTATGCTTTTTTGTAGAACTTCTGGACCAACTAACGGATATTTCAACCGCATTTTCACATCCACCGTCGAAGTGCAATGAAGTGTCAGCATCGCAGCAAAACTCGAAGCTAGAGGAAGGAGTCATCAAGGAGGTGGTTCGCATATTACTCGAAAGTCTACCACTAAAGAGAAGATCGCAGTTCTAGATGACAATAGAATCAATATTAACATTAAAGGGTGATACGGTCAAAATTTGGTCAAGGGAAAACGCGTGTAAATCGGTGAAATCGTTTATTTAAAAAATCAAATAAAATTTCTTTTTCAAGTTCAATTAGTATAAAATTCAGGAAAAATATTCAGTTAGGCTTCCGCTTTTCCAAATCCGAATTGCCGGGCCTTACGCTTGACCCCTGCCATCAGATTTTGTGCAGCCACCTTGTCCACCTTCTTCGCCGCAGAAAGCCAGTTTGCCTTGAACTGCTGCTCGTCCTTAGCAGTTTTTTTGGTCTTCTTTAGGTTCCGCTTGACAATAGCCCAGTATTTCTCAATTGGGCGGAGCTGTGGCGTGTTGGGAGGGTTCTTGTTCTTGGGAACCACCTGCACGTTGTTGGCGGCGTACCACTAAATGACCTTTTTACCGTAATGGCAAGATGCAAAATCCGGCCAAAACAGTACGGAACAACCGTGTTTCTTCAGGAAAGGCAGCAGACGTTTATTCAAACACTCTTTCACGTAAATTTCTTGGTTGACAGTCCCGGAAGCTATGAAAATGCTGCTTTTCTAGCCACAGGTACAGATGGCTTGCCAAACCAGATATTTCTTTGCGAACTTTGACAGTTTCGTTGTTTGAAAATATCTGCTACCTTTCCTTCCTTTTGCCGTATAAAACTCCTGTCCCGGAAGCTGCTTGTAGTCGGCTTTGACGTAGGTTTCGTCGTCCATTACCACGCAGTCAAACTTCGTCAGCATCGTCGTGTACAGCCTCCGGGATCGCGCTTTGGCCGTCGGATTTTGTTTATCATCGCGATTTGGAGTCACTACCTTCTTGTAAGTCGATAGTCCGGCTCGTTTTTTGGCTCGATGCACGGTTGTAGACGATACACCCAGCTTATTTGCGGCATCTCGGAGAGATAGGTTAGGGTTTCGCTTGAAACTACCGGCAACTCTCTTTGTCGTCTCAGCGGCTTCCGGTTTTCGATTTCCCCCCGATCCAGACTTCTGGCTGTCGACAAACGTTCCCAAACACTTTAATTACATTTGTAACGGTTGATTTGGCAACTTTTGGTGATTTTGCCATTTTGCGTGCGAGTAGCTCGGATTTTTCGTGATGCGCGAGCAAAATTTTGATACGCTGCTCTTCTTGCTTGGACGGCATTTTGACAACTGAAGAGTGAATTCCAAAATCAAAATAGGAGCAACATTCTACAACACACACACCTTCAAAATGAGGGGTGTTCAGGTTTTTTAAATGCAAAATTGAAAGAAATACGTCAAGTTGATATTGACCAAATTTTGACCGTATCGCCCTTTACGTTCGACTTACTGCATAAATGAATGCTTTTTTTAATGCTGAATAATTAGTTTAAAATTGTATATTTATGTGTAGTTTCGCAAAATCCTTTCTTTAATTACTTCCAATCGCTTTCAATCAATTGCTTCAATCCTTCAACGTTTATTTATGTCTCCCAACTGTGTGACACGGACAAAAGATTAAAAATAAAATTAACAATAATGAAAAACTGTTCAATGTGTTATGGTTGCAGCTATTAGCAACTTAAAACCCGTAAAGGCCTTATTGACAAATAAACGAACATCTTACCGCTCTTCTAATACCTAAATGATATGATTAATTTTGGATTTTCCATACTTGTGAAGGTATGTATTCTATTGGGATCTAAACATACTGATAAACCCGTAGTTATTTCGGGTCGCAGCGAGTAAAACAATCCTGGGTTTTGTTTCGCTATAAATTTCATTCGATTTCATGCGAAACTTCAAAGTATCAAAACGAAGGGTTTTGGACCAATTTAAGGATTTCGAATGTGGTCAACCGGTTTCTTACGGAGACAATTCCCAGGGGGCACCGACTGAAAAATGTCTGAACCATTTTTCGGATTGAGTGACAACTTTGTAGTCAATATTGGGTTCTCCTGACTGACCTGGAATACCATCAGGTAGAAAACCAATCCGACCATGGGCAACTGCCGACAGAATCGAACATCTGAAGTATTTTCTGAATCAATTGCTCCCTTTTAAAATGGTTCCCGTCTTTTCAACCCACTTCGGTTATTCGTAAGGGTTCTGGATCTGTACCAAGTATGTAACCGATACGATTGTAGTGATATGGGTGCCTAAGTTCTATATTTCAAAGAGGATTACATCGAATTTGCCAAAATGTCTAATGAAAGAGGATAGGGTCATCTCAGTGATTGCAGTACACTAACGGGTACCTCAATGAAGAAACACACAGTAAACATCAATGAATAAATTAGTGGCTGGAGCTGATCAACTACCACGTGGGCTGCTTAAATACGATGATGAACAACTGCCTAAGGAGCTGCACTGGGCGATAACCAAAATCTGAGAGGAAGAGCGTTTACCAGAGAAGTGGAAGGCATTTACAAAAAACGTGACGAACTGGATCGCTTACTCCTTTTTGACATAACCATGACAGATTCGAATAACGTCGATAACTTGTTCCGTTCTGGAGTTATCGCTGAAAACAAACTGTTTCAAAAAAAAACTTAGTGTACTTTGGATTTTCGCCATGCACGTGCAAAATATTGATGCGTTGCTTCTCTTCCTTCGACGACATTTTAGCTGATAGCTGAAGATTTAATCTCAAATCAAAATAGAGGCATGATGCTACAGGCACACATCTTCAAAATGAGGGGTGTGCAAAATTTTTTAATCGACCAAATTTTGATCGTAACACCCTCTATGTAAAGTTTGCCTATTTGACAAATGTCATCATCTGAGTAAACTTTACTCAACTTCCTCCACAGGCACCTTGACTCAAATTGGAGTAAAAGCATGTTCCCCATTTAAGATTAAGCGAAGTAAGAACACTTATTAAAGTTATTTCCAGTTAGAATTCGGAATCACTTATTGTGTTGCAGCGCCATGCACCGCACTTTCTGTGCAATAAATTTCACGGTGTTTTGTGCAGTGAGTCAAAAGTTATTCCAGATGGAAGCCGAGAGGAAAGAAAAATTCTACACACCCACGTTGATAATCCAACGTGATCCGCAATCAAAATCCCAAAAATGTTAAAAATCGCCAAATCAACATTGTATGATGTGCTCAAACATTTCAGGGAGCGAAAGAGCGTGGATCTAGTGCCTCCAGGTAAACGTCGTAGTGAAAGATATGACCGCAAGCTGAACCAGAAGGTGTTGAGAACCGTCAGAGCAAACCTTGGACTATCAGATAATGAAATCGCACAAAAATACGCTGCGGTACCGTTCGAAGAATTTGTTTGCGAGCAGGATATCGTTCTTATCGAGCCAGCAAGCAACCAAACAGAACGTTGTAGCAAAGTTTCGTCACCAAAACTCGAGCTCGGAAATTGAATCAGCACGTTTGGACGAAGTACCAAGGATGCCTGCTCATCGACGATGAAACCTACGTCAAAATGGATTTCGGACAGCTTCCTGGCGAAAAAATTTACATGGCGGCTGCACGAGGAGATGTTCCTGCGAAGTTTAAGTTTGCTTTTATGGACAAATTTGCCAAAAAACTGATGATTTGGCAAAGGATATGCAGCTGCGGAGCAAAGATCAAAGTGTTCGTGGCGAATAAGACAATGGATTAGAAGCTGTACAAGGAAGAATGCCTCAGTAACCGCGTACTATCTTTCATTAAAGCCCATAAAGGTCCCGTGAAGTTTTGGCCAGATTTGGCGAGTTGCCACTACAGCCGGGAAGTCATCCAGCGGTACCGCGATAATAACGTAGATTTCATCGATAAAAACATAAATCCACCTAACTACCCGCAGTTCCGGCCCAACGGGAGATTTTGGGCAATAATAAAGCGGAAGCTTAAGAAAAGTTGAAAAAGGATCGGGACGTGACTCAGGTGATCAAAATGTGAAACAAATGCGCAAAGGAAGTTGACTCCGGAGGTGTGCAGCGTTTGATGGGAGGAATAAAGAAGAAAGTGCGAATTTTCATTAGAAACGAAGAGAAATTATTTGAATTGATATTTTTTCCTTAAAGTACAGTGAATTACCTTTGTTTTGATGTATTAAACTTATTTTTGCATCAACCTGTTACCGAGATACAGATGATTTTATTGATCCGGATTCTAAATGGACAAAGCTTTAAAACTAAGAGATGGATTGTTAGAGGAATAGTTCAATTTGCTCCAGTGTGCTTATCCTTGCTTAATCATTTTTGAAACCACTTCTCTCATTAGGAAGTCAACCGGGTTGAGAATTTGGTCAAATTAGCATTTGAATCTTTGTTTTCAGAAGATCATTTTCAGTTCTGAAAAATCTTTCTTGATTTTATCTCTGATTGCAAACAAAAGATTAAGTCAAAAACGAACAAAAATTACCAAAGCTGTAAAAAGTCGAAACGCGTGTCGCCTGTCCACGTGTATCACACCTCCTGGTCCTCTTTTCTTTCCTTATATGTCCTTTATTTTACCATGCTCATCCGTTATGGTCTACTCGTAGCATTCTTATGCACAAACAAAAGCCAAAGATGACCCCATGGAAATTGACCTCTATTTATGTGTAGCACAAACCAAGCCCCGAAGATTATCCGGACAAAACGCAAGCCAATTAGGCAATCGTTATTGGAAGTCTAAATACCCAGTCGGCAGTTCTTTGCATCTCGCTTTTCTATATGTTTCACACTTCCTCCCTGTCTGCGCTTTCGAGCTGTCCTTATGAATGAATAACAACGGCGACGACCCCTAACAGACCCTAGACGGTGTTGAGCAGCTTTAGGACCGTCGTCGCGTGGTTTCCTTCTTCCAGGAGGGATGTTATGATAAACTAATGAGAGGTTAATACTATTGAGTTAATTAAACATAAAATTGGGACATCCGCATATGTAATTCTGTGGGTGAGAACCGTTTGATTTGTATTTCTTATTGTAGGTATCTTACGAATAAGTTTTCACCTATCAAAGGTGAAGCATACACACTGTTTACAGTCCTAGTGGAAGCCCATTCTTTTGATTTAATTCAACGAAAAGCGTTGATCCACATCTCAACGTTTCAAAAAATATCACAAACAGCAGATACGATCTTTCGTCTGCTTTGTCGAATAGACAGCCTAAATCGTCCATATGCAACTCCCAGCTCGAATAACAGCTGAAGCACGTCGAGCTGAAAAAAAAATCAATAAAACCGACAAAAATCCAATTCAAAAAAATCTTAAATAACCGACAGAAGCTAAATCTCAAAATACACACACGCACACACACACACACTTACCCAGAAAAGAAAGGAACCCTTTTCCCATTAAATTATGCGTCATCCCTTTTTTTGTGGCCGTTGCTCAACCTGGCCGTCAACTACCTACAAAATTTTGGGTAACAAGAGGCAGAAAAGGATTCTTTCATCCCTATCCGTCAGCGCCCTTCGGCACCCCCTCTCTGCCGGTTCCAATGGTAGAGTTCGGCGGGAGATTTTTCGGAAAACTTCTTCAATCGAAAAATGTACGAATTTCAACCCTTACTTATGGGATGGAAAAAAAATCATCGCAGCAATCCTGCTGATCTGTGGTGCTCTGTTTTGAAAGAAACTGGCTACTGTTTTCCATTCCCCTGAGCGGGTTAACAGATGTTGGATACAGCACACACGGGAGGCCGAAACATGCTGAGATTGGTTACCAGGCGACCTTGTTGAGTCTGGTTGTGTAGTTAGTTTTGTGATGTAGGGTTACGTTTTCGGCAACTTTTTCGAAAACCAAAATGTGTCGTGTCGTGGAAAGTTGAAGACCCTCAGCATAGTTGAAGACCCTCGTGCGAGTCTGTCTAGTTTCATAAAAAATCGCGACGTACGGACGGCTCTAGCTCCGGAATAGTAAATCTTGCTCTTACTGCCAATCTGATTGCATCCCATAGATGGACCGGTAGGAAACTTGGCATCACAAATACCAAGGTGTCCCGTGTGAGAAAAACCCATAAGGAGCATTTCACTGTCAAACAGATGGATGATTGTCCCAAAATGTTCGGTAATTAGTTTTCAACGAATAAAATGACCTCTCATTTAAAACTTAATATCGGCGATGAATCACTTGCCAGGGTGGATTCTATACGGGATCTCGGAGTCATTTTAGACAAGAAGCTTACATTCATGGAACACTATGAGGAAATCATCAAGTAAGCGTCATCAACTAGGTTTCGTATTCAAAATTACGCTTAAAATTACGAAGCTAGATGCCAGTTGCTGGGCTTGAATACATTGCAGCACCGTAGAAAAACTGCTTAAGCTATTAGAAGAAAAAATAGTATCTTCCATTTAATTCCAACTACATTTGCTTATCTTCGACAGATACGCGTATTTCGTCCTTTTTTTTTTTTTTTGACGGGATGGAAAATCTGCAAACAGACTCCTGAAGAACTCAGGGTGTGGGGATGAGGGTGCCAACTCCTCGACCCACTAAAAACCCACCCGTGCCTCGAGCCCCGGCTCTCCCCGGAACCACCTTTCGGTATTACTTCAGGGAGGGGGCTAGTGTGCTTAACGCACCCACTATCTAACTACATAGGTCTTTAGTAGTTAGCTTCGCCGACCTGACGCTGATTCGATCGAGATGCTTCTGGATCCAAGCAGGGTTCGGGACGTCTGGTGTTCAATCCAGATCGTCCGCGATCTCCCTACCCGACCGCTTACGGTACCTGCCGAACCTCGCGCGTCGTATGGTCCCTCCTCCGATCGAGAAAGTCAGGGCCAGGACCGGGGTTGGAACGTCTGGGAGTGCAGCCCAGGATCGTCCCTGTTCCCCATGTCACGACCGCTTACGACCTCCTGCCGGCTCCTGCGCCGTATGGCGCTTCCTCCGTTGTAGTTCGTTTAGCCGTTAAGGGGAGCTTAACGTTTCCAGGGTGCACCGCGGGGAGGCGAACTACTTCCACACCCCACAGATACGCGTATTTCGTCTACAATGTGCAGACTGTGCTTAAGCTATGTTTATCTTCAAAATTCTGGCTGGTAATTTTGACGCCCCAAATCTCCTGGCTAGGTTGGACGTAAACGTACCTGGGTACACACTTTGTTCCAGTGATTTTTTTTTGCTTGCCTCGACGCTACTACGAGGATGATCGGAGCGAATCAATTCGGTCAATGATGAACGTATTTCTAGGGTTTTTTTTTCATTAGGACGAATCTGCAATTTAGAGACTCTCTTTGATTACTTTCTCTTTCATTCATATTCCATTCAGCGTTACGTTTTTCATTCAACTATTTGTAGAATATGGTAGCCAGTACTATTGTGTTTTTATCTGTACTAAAGTATCCCTCGAAAGATTTATAATGGCGCTGTAATAAATGAAAGAGAGCGAGAGAGGAGAGAGACTCTCATTGTTAGATTCGCCCTTTTAAAAAAATCCTAGATTTACTTTTTAATTTTAGTTTGTGGAAACTGCTTCGGAAAACTCTCATAGCACATAAATGACATACTTCACGGACTAAACTACAAAAAACTGAAACTTGTAAACGTAACACTGACTAACAAAATGATAAAAAGAAAATTGAAGAAACAGACGAAAGGACTCGAACTTCTCAAATGTGGCTTCTTCCGAGTCATTTGCGTCTTCTTGGACGACATGTTCCAAGTCCGGCTGGCAAAATTTTTCGAAAGGATTTACGCAAAGATATCATTAAAGGGCTGGCGTAGAGGTTTCTACTCTATTCAGAGTCCCACCAGTAAAACTCCATAAAAAAAATTAAGACTATCACATATTGTCAGATGATTAAAATAAAAAAAAATAAAATAAATGAAAGTGGTGCTAGAAGTGTCCCAGTTGATTTCAATATGGCCAAGAAGGTCATAGATGTTGTGAGCATGTCGCTTGAAAAAGAAAAAGTATTGATCTGTTTTTCTTTAGAAAACGATGCAATGGTCTGCTGTAGTCCACATATTATCCGTACAACAAATTGTATTTTATTGATGTAGAATGTTCGCTCATCACCATGAGGGACCAATAGTGGACAGTAATGTTTGATAGAATTAACGATATGAAGATAAAGTGTTGAAAGTTCCGTCAGTGTATGGAAGGTTGGAAATAGAATAGAAGAATTGAAAATTAAGCAAAAGGGCAATGGTAAAATAGTCCTCGAACCAAGGACGCGAAAGAGACTTTTGCCTTACACCCCACTGCAGAGTAACCGTCCAAACACAATGATAACGGAAACGGAACGGAAAACGGCAATTTTGACAGTTGCTGCCAATAACTGCGATATGTCCAATTAGAATCGGCTTAGATCTAGCATGTTTTCTTTCCGACAAGCAGGTATTCTCAGATCGGGCTTTGCCGTTTTCCGTTTCCGTTTTAATTGTGTTTGGGCCATAAGTCAAGGACGAATCCGCCACCCTGACAGGCAAAAGTAACGTGTTTGATCGTGCTCATGTACTGCTGTGCACTGCCACGCCACGCCGCTGCCGCTGCCGACGATTTTAGGCCAAGCGCCCACTGATGTGGTGGAAGTGTGGCATCACATAACATGTCAAAATATCGAGTCAAAGTCTTGTGGCATGCTGCGAACGTCGACAAGATATTTTGGCATGCTAGCAGATGTCACGCCTCCGCCACATCAGTGGGCGCCAGGCCTTATAGCGGCACCGCCTTACATCGACCGGCGCAACGCTGCATTGTTTTGCCCGCGCCGCCGGGCAATTTGAGGTACGCCGATGAAATTTTTCACCATTTATCCATCCCTTCAGTTATAACTATTCATTATCCCTTTAAAAACCTGCTTTGAACGTAGGACGTAGGACGTTTCCTTTTCTATACCGGGTGTCATTTCAAAATTTTGAGAAATGAGAGCGTTACGCAAAAGTGAAAGGTTTTTGAACGTTTATACCTCTGGTTCGACTAAACAGACTAAACTCACAAATTTTTCGCATTGAAATTTGAAAGAAGTTCCATTAGTATAAGTAGTTCAATTTTTCAATTTAAAATGAGCTACTTCTGCTGCCATACGAATTTGCGTATCAACAGGTTGAAAATTTTGTTTTCCCTAACACGCTCGTAGGAAACGGGTAGCAAATGTATTTTTATTTTTCCAAATAACTTTGCTTTGTTGCCGGTGTCGGATTTTTCAATTGTGGCCCGTCCCCTATTATTAAATTTGCATCGTTCTGCATTTTTGTGACTCCCTCCTTTCTTGGCTATGCCATCAACGCTAGTATATAGCTGCGGGCGAACGAAATTGGTTCAGTGTTCGCAAGCAGCTTCAGGCTGCCGGTTCGAATGAAGCTTTGCTCTCCTGCCACAGAACGTCTCGTTGTGGTATGGGCGACAAAGCATTGCCGGATATTTCTAGGTTTTTTTTTTTCATTCGGGCGAATCTAACATTAAGAGATTGTCTCCCTCTCTTTCATTTATTACAGCGTCGTTATAACACTTGCGAGGGATTCTTTAGTACAGATCGAAACATAGCAGTGCTAGCTTGCATGCACTACAAATAGTAGAATGGAAAACGCAAAGGTGATTGGAATATGAATAAACGAGAAAATAATCAAAAAGAATCTCTCAATGTTAGATTCGCCCTAAGGAAAAAAAAACCCCTTGAATTATTTTCCAACGCGTTATAGTGTCACCGTCAGGACGATCAATTGGTTTTAACAGTAAAGGCTAGTATGCAGCGTAAAATTAATGTGCATTAGGATAGGACAAAAAAGATGAACCACGAGGTCGCTGCACTCTACGGCGAACCCAGCATCCAGAAGGTGGCCAATGCCGGAAGGATATGGTGGGCAGGGCATGTTGCAAGAATGCCGGACAACAATCCTGCAAAGTTGGTGTTCGCTACTGATCCGGTGGGCACAAGAAGGCGTGGAGCGCAGAGAGCACGATGGGCGGACCAGGTGGAGCGTGTTCTGGCGAGCATTGGGCGTGACCGAGGTTGGAGAGCGGCAGCCGCAAACCGAGTATTGTGGCGTACAATTGTTGATTATGTCTTATCCTAAATGTGATGTTGAACAAATAAATGTATGTAGTGTATGTAGGGTAGGGGACGGCTTAAGCACCCCAAGACCCTATTCCAAGCACGGGATAAACGTTAACCTACAACGCTAATTTTTTGCAGTATGGTACTTCACCACATGGAGCACCATACTGCAAAAATGAGCTTAAGCCGTTAAAACTTAAAACTGCTTAAGCCGTTCCCCACCCTATGATAGGACAAGAAATGGTCAAGAAATGCTTTTACTTTCGGAATTACCTACCTTATATGCAGCTGAACAGGAAGGTAAACTTCGTAACGTTAGTAACGCCTGCTCATGTAATGTCAACGGGACTGTCACTTTTCCTTGCGGAATAATATTCCGTTCGATTATTTCACAAGGAAAACTGGCATTTCACTGATACTTGAGCAGTTGTCAAAATTGCTTTGGTAGAAATGGTGAAAACTACATCAGGTATTTACTTGTCAGCTGCATACTATGCTTAAAAGAGTATTTGTTTGAGTAAAACTTTCATAATTTAACCTATGCCACAATTGAATAGCATAACCCAGAAAGAAAGGCGGATACCAAAATAGAAAATTGTAAAACTAATGAAAGATTATGTAATATGGGATCACGTGCGTCGCATTCAAGCTAATCTAGAGTGCTGTGACCGACCAGTGCTCTGCATTTGACAAGGTCAATTGAGGTAGAGGCGGGACAGCGGTCACCAGGCCATTTAGTTTTTTGGTGTATATTTCTCGACTTTTATAAAGAGTAGCTAGATCACTTAATTTTGTTGACTATTGTACAATAAGTACAAGGGATTTTTTAAACTTTTTACCATCGGTGGTGCGAAAATAGTGACTTTAGTGACCATTTTCCGAAAAATAGTGACTTTAGTGACTTTTGGATGCAGACAGAGAATTTTAGTGACTAGACTCAAAATAGTGACCAATTCACTAAATCGTGGCCTGCTACCTGCCCTGCGTTGTTTGCCCTGAAGAGTGTACGGAATCAAATTGCAACACACACAAATATTGGGCCAAATTTCGTCCGTTCAACCAATCATCTTCAAACTTTCAGGGAGTAAAATAAAACACGTTATGAATATTTTCCCATGTTTGTTTTATACAATTTCAATTCCATATCCAAATGCACGAACCTTCTTCTTTACATTACTCATAAGGTCCTGTACAACATTTGTACCAACTTTTTTCTGTGTGGCAATCCATTTTCCACTTCATATCTTCCTCCGATTTCATTTCCTAAGGATGCTTCCGAAGTGCCTGCTTCATGATGGCCCAGTACTTTTCATTTGGACGCAGGTCCGGTGCGTTCCGGGGGTTGAGATGCTTCGGCACGAAATTGACCTCCTTAGCGTTGTACCACTCCAAAACCGAGTAATGGCACTAGGCTAAATCCGGCCAGAAAATCGTAGGACCATCGTGTGACCTCAGTAGAGGAAGTAGATATTTTTGGCAAACTTTGACATCATCTGCTTTCTAACGTCCTCACGGACATCGAATTTATGATGAGTAGTGAAAAACTGGAGCCCCGGAAGCTGCCGGAAGTCTGCTTTTACATACGTCTCATCATCCATAACGAGGCAATGTGGTTTCGTCAACATCTGGGTGTAGAGCTTCCGTGCACGTGTTTCACCTACCGTATTCTACCGTTCATCGCGATTAGGCGCCCGATCGATGGTCCAACGTTCGTGGTACCGATTGAGAACACGAGACACCGTAGAATGTACCATTTCCAGCTTCCTGCACGATGAGAAAGATCCGGATTTTCGAGGCACGTGCGCAAAATTTTTTTGCACCGCTGCTGTTCCTCTGACTCCATTTTCGCAACTATTGCACATCAGCTAGTGAAACTTACACAGCGTAAAGAAATACACATTGAACTAATTCCACCCAAAATTTCAATAGAAAATACCCAACGGGTTACAGCCATTTAAAAGTGGTGCAATTTGATTCCGTACAACCTTTACATAAAAAAGGCATAAAAAATCATTCATGAACAGTTGATAAACAATATTGAGAAATCATATGTTAGAATAAATGTTGACATTAATAAAAATACACATGTTTTTTTTTTTAATTTATTGCAGGTGTGTCCTTTCTTTCTGGGCGGCCTATTTGTTGCTATTAGAATTTTGTTGAGATATCGGGATCTCTGTTATATGCAGTCGATTTTCTAGTTATTCTCCTTCTTAGCGTTTTAAGCCAATTGCTTTTGCAATTAGCTTATTGTTTGTTCTCAACTTAGTGTTCTGAATGCACTTCTACAGTTATTAATAAAGAGCTCTCGATACCAGGCCCCATTTTTGCATTGTGTGGCAAGTACAATAATACCCTTTGATACTCTGTTCTGCATAAATAAGGGGAACTGTGGGTAAAACGGACAGGTGGGGTAGAACATTTATCTATTGTTATTCATATTTTTGCTGCTGATAACTTTATCAGTATGATGTTTTATGATATTTGACCTTTATTGCACAAATAAAATAAAATTATAATACCAATCAGAGAAAAGGGGGAAGAATTTTTTATCTCACAAGAAAAAAGATTTCTATAATATTTTGCATATCTTTTGACATGGAATTACCATTTACAGTCAACTAAAAACATGGTTGAAGGAGATAATTTGTATATTGCAAATGATTGTCCGTTTCACCCCCACCAACTGTCCGTTTTGTAACAGCCTAGTATAAGATACATGTAAAAAAAAAAGTTTATGTCCATCACTCGACAACTACGGTTGCAATTCTTTATTCCTCCAAGAGAAATATTAAACAACTATCAAGAAAGTGATGGTTTGCCTATTCTGTTTGTTTTACCCCCAGTTTCCCTATTGCATCTTTGCGCGTTTTGTATGTAATTTTGCCATATCCGCTCTGTATTGCTCGAAGAGACTTTCAACTTTTTCAGCTGAGAAACTTGGTCTCTCCGCTCTTTTTTAACTGAATCTGAGCTAATCGAAAATTTGACCGAAGGGGGCCTTTTAAATCGAAATGTGTGATTAACGACTTCTATTTGAAAACACTTTTCCATTAAATCCAACCAGCTGCACTTTCGAACCATCATTAAATCCCGTCGAAAAATGTCAACAAATGCAGTGTAACGGAAATTCGATACTTTCCTAATGAATCTTACCCCTTTTTGGCAAATCACTGCCTGCTTGGGTTCCGATCACAGCGGGCCGCTTCTTTCGTGGGAAAACTTCTTTAACCAGAAAAAAAAGAACCGTTCTAATATTTTCATCAATTTCTAAACGTCGTTCTGATAGCGTCAATATCAATTTCTCAGATTTCAATCCGTTCACCATTAATCTTACGAATGGGACAGTTTCTTCCTATCCGCTAAGGCAGACGAAAAAGCAAATCTTCCCAAGCATCCGAAAGCTGTACAAACATCATTTTTTACACACGCGAAGATCGTTCATTAATAACACACGCAAACAAAGGATTTACGATTCCTTTTTTTTTCCAAATAAAATAAAATGTAATCCCTTTCCGTCTCGAACCCAATGCAACAAGATACCTACGTCACTACTATAGTGCATCTCAGGCCAACTTCGATCGGAAATCACACCCTGCCCCTTTGCTAGGCCGTCAAGAATTTAACCCCATTACTTTCAATTTCTCAACCTCTTCTGGTCGGGGTTCGGGTCGAGGGCAGCTGGCTGATTCGATTTTTTGCGTCAATTTCAGAAAAAAAATATATCTTCAAATCTCATTCAATCCCTTCCACGGGAAATGACGAATCTTTCCCGAAAATTAAAAAAAAAAAAACAAAATTGGTTTTATAGGGTTAAACCAAATGGTGTCGAGTTCTCCGAGGTCTTCGTCATCATTAATCTTCTTCCTTCGGTCGGTCGACGGTCGGTCGGTGGTGAACCCGAAAGGAGAATTCCCGGTCCCCGTCGCAGTCTCAGTTGCGTAACCTTAAACCGTGTCGAACTTCTTACTTCGAACGAAGAGAGAGAGACGGTGATAGGCAAGGTCGATCGTTTGGGAAACCGGCAGCATCGAGAAGGACATGCGCAAGGGATTTCAAGGGTGAAGCATATTTTGATAAATCGTAATCGAGCGTTTAGGAGAAAATATCCGAGTTTTGCGCCTGGTTCTTTTTCTGGCTCTGTCCTTCCGCTCGCTGGAATGGAGAGGATCAAGTGGGCTATGATTTTTGTGTTTTTTTTGGCCTCCGAAAGGGGGAAGAAAGTTGTCGAAATTTGGAAGTTTACTTTCTCACAGTACTTTTTCTTTGGAGAGGAATTATATGACGATGTGAGCTGTAATGATCCAGCTGTGTTTTTTACGGGCATCGAGAAGTACTTGATGAAATTCAAAACTTCTAGGCGAAGAATTCCGTTGATGAAGTTGATGCGAATGATAAATCGATCGCAGTGATTGATGATATCGCAAAAATAGAAGTATTTCTTTTCGGAAAATAGTCCACCATAAAACTCTCACGATTTGCGAAGAATTTGAGTTGTGCTCATAGCTTCTCAGGGGTTATTATCTTAATTTGATTTTACCATTAGGCTTCCATCGATCACATCAACGGTTTTCGAGATCCAGCGATATTTTTTACGCTGTACTAACCTAAGTTTCAGGCTGTTGAGACGACCGTGACGTGACGTGATCAGAGAATTCAAAAAATCCCAACGGCGCCGACTCGAACTGACACTAGACCCAGTGTGTTCAGATGCAACCACGCTTAGCACATCACCAACGGTGACATCACTTCAGTTAATTACGATATGAAGTATATAGTTTCTTTTTCAATCAGACAAAGGCCGGTGTGGCATCTACTGTACACAGTAGTTGTCTCCATTGTAATCGGTCCATGAGTGTCCCTCGTCAGCCTCGCTGTCTGCGAAGAGTCCGCAAAACACTTTCTACTTGTGCGCCTCTTTTTCTTGTGGCCGCCGGTTCGGTATCGGGAATTATTTTAACTGGGCTGTAGTCCGACATTCTTACGACATGCCCAGCCTATCGTACTCGACCGATGCACAGTGGTCAAAAAGTCGTTTTTAACGCTCTCAACTGATAGCTCCCTAAATAGTGGAGCTAGAGCGATGGCATCTTTGGCAAAGTTGCTAGATATGACAAGCTTCATATTTTGACGGCATGACTTTTGTGATCAATCCCCCTAAAAGTGAGATAAAAACTCAACCTTTTTAGGATTTTGAGATACAGAGTTGATGTCTTCCGCAAAATTTTAGAAAAATCAATACAAACAACTTTGCCCAAGACAAAAAAATTGTATGTTTCACCCGATTGGAGATAGAAAGCGTTTTATAAGAACTTACCTTCAAAAACACATTCTTCACTGAAACATTTTGTTTTTAATTTTAAGAACAATATTATGTTCTACAATTTGTTTTGCAATATCTAAATTCAAAACTTTCTGAATATACTATACTTGCATTATTTCAGTGGGATGAGTGATTGAACATTTTCCGTTTTTTTTCGACGTATTTTCGAAGTCTTTACCACCCTTAGGAGCAGGTAAGAGCAGCTAGACTTAGCTGCATCTAATAGTACATTAAAAGTGCTTTCAAGTCGACCGTCTGCTGGGAAGTTATGCTCAAAACAAACTTCGGTGGTTTTACTATATTTCATGATTCAAACAGTATAAAATATTGCATTGTCATGGTAACCTTCACCTTCAAACTCATTATTGTTAGCTTAATTGAACATTTTGTTTTTGTCAATATTTTTATTCATTGTATCATAGGGGAAGCTATGAGTTGAGAGCGCCAAATCGACTTTTTGACCACTGTGCGATGCTAGCGGCGTGACCGATGGTAGACTTTTCCGTTCGAAGACATCAAGGGCGCGTTGGTCTCCACGAGCATTGCCGGTGATTCGTGGCCGTTCACTAATGTCTTGTAGATCGTCTAATTAATGTCTTGTAAATGATCAACTTTGTAGTTTGGTGAACTTAGTTCGATCTAAGCGTCGTTCGGAGTCCAAAGTAAGCACGATTGTCACTCATTATGCGGCTTTGTATCTCTCTACTGGTGTCGTTATCGGGGGTTACCAATGAGCCCAGTCGATTACCATCGATCTGAATTCGTGGTAGGAGGTTAACATTGCCTTCTCGATTCCCTTTCCTGTCATATATTTTGTTTTTTGATGC